>CAEGAE010046870.1:0-77865 GCA_903067095.1 Girardinus metallicus
ATTACTGCGTTGAAGCTCAGGGATATAAATATATATATAAAAATCACCTAACATGGTTTCAGGAGGATTATTCATGCAAGTCCAGTCCTCAGATGCGGAAAGCCAAGACTTGTAAGTACATTAAAAACGAATTGTTATGAAATATTTAAAATGCAACAACAATCTCGGTATTGAAAATAAATTGAAAAGCCTTTTTGGAAAGAATAAAAGAACCGCCTTGCTCCTTAAGGAGGGCAAAAGTAGAAGAAAACAGAAGGACTAATCTCAGGAAGCGCGCTGTCGCCATCTTGCAACATCAACATTAAAGGTGACCTGCTATGCTTCTTCAAGCAGGTTAGAATGGGTCTATGGTCTAAACAAAACATTTTTATTACATTATTTTTGCACAAAATATTTCTTAGGTAATATGTTTTTAGTCAGAATTAGTTTGTTCAGGGCCTCTTTCACTTTAAATCCAAATAGGCTGCTGCTGGCCACGCCCCCAACTTAACGTTAACACTCGCAAATGAAAATGGCTGCAAATAGAAGAGCAATTATACGACCATACATGTTTGAAAAGCAGAATTGGAGCCTCCTGCACAACCAACAAAAATACAGGAAATGTTTCAGGAAAGGAATCTGTAAATTTGATCAATGTGTCCTTTAAATTCTGGGAATATAATCCGTAAGGTACCAGAATAAACCTTCATGATCCAGGAAATTAACTTGTAAATTTCAGTAAAGTGCTCTCTAATTTTTGGGAATGTACATTTCAAGGATTTAGAAAGAGGACCCTTCAAGTTCATGGAAAGTAACTTGTCTATTCCAGAAAAATATCTCAAAAACAACTCCCCAAATTCCACAAAAACCCTCAGTGTGTTACAGGAAAGTCACTTAAATTCAAGAATGCGCAATTATACAACTGTACAGCTTTGAAAAGCAGAAGTGGAACCTCCTGCACAACCAACAAGGATGCAGCAGTGGTTTCTGCATGGTAAGTAAAAAACAAAACCCTCATCTTTTCCAGCAGCCATTGTGCAGTGCATACAGCAGTAAATCCAGCTGACCAAACGTGCTGGTGCTCCTCTTGGGTTGCTAGGGAACCAGTGCCTATCAAGTCTGACCCAACAATCGGGAGGATTTTGAAATTACTCATTTTCCAGACACTGCTTTAACTTGCTCCCAAAAAGTTTATTTTAAACACTTAAGAAGCAGCTGAAACCCAAAAATGTGAATTCTGTACAACAGGTCTCCTTTAAAGCTCCTCTCTTCCTGCTAAATCTCTCCCTGACATTTATGCCCTTTTATGGCTGATTTCACTGTTTGGTGTTTCCCTGCTCGTTACTCGTTTTGTCAACTTTGGAGTCAAAGTTAAGGAAAAGGAAACTGGTAAAATGTCGAGAGGTGAGAGGCTCAACCTTAAGACATTTGCAGAGGTAATCAATCAGGCTGACAGCGGTGCCACCGTTCGGTTTGCCTCATGGTTGTAAAACACAGAGGGCACTTTGCCACGTAACGAAGCAGGACCGCTCATAAAAGTAATTAATTTCTAAACATCATCATAGGAAAGACCAATTAGGAACAAGGGATAACAATATAAGGTCATGGTGGAGACTTTGTACTTGATTATGTGCTTCAAGAACAGAAGTTCAGCCATGATTATGTCTTTATCTGGGTAAGCTGATTATCAACCTTGCAATAAATCAATGTGGGAATATCAGCAGTAGGGGTAATGCATGAATTATTAAGGATTTTAATAAACTGGTGCTGTAATGTGACCACTTTATAGCAGGCTGCTGCAGCGCATCTGAACGCGGCGGCTTCAATAAAAGAGAAATGTGGTCAGACTTTCCAGCCGTCTCGTTCACAACTTGAAATTGGTTTTCAAAAGCAGTTTCTTCATAATTGGTGGCTGTTCAGGGTCAAGGAATAAGATTCGGGCTTTGACTATTTGAATGAAAATCCATCATCATTATTGTGAGGATTTGCGTTTTCTGTGTTTAGTTTAGGTTCTGTTTCTTGTGAGTCTCTGTGATGTCCTGTCTCTCGCCCCTTGATTGTTTCCCAGGTGTGTCTCGTTCCCTTGATTGCCCTCTGTGTATTTAAGCCCACCTGTTGTCTTTGTCTCTTGTAGGATCCTGGTCGTTGGTGTATTGTTATCGAGTCGTCACAGTTGAACTGTCAAGTTGCTACCAGTGTTAGCTTAGCTTTCCGCTCACTGTGCTGCCTGCTTCTGGGACTGTGTTGAGCTACATCTTCATCAATTAAATCATCATTTTTTCATCTAGAACCTGGGTCTGCCTGCATTCTCCCTCACCATGACAATTATATCAAACGTTCATGTTTATTTAGGCCATTGTTGGTATATTTGTTTATACCAACAATACTAATTTGGTACCATGTATTGCTACTTTGAGACACTGCTAATGCTAATTGTTCTGTACTAACTATTTACTTTAAGCAAAGTGAAGGAATTAGCAGCTGCATTAGGATTAACAAGCTAAATCTATAGGCTGCAATAGTATTTGTCTTTTGCAAACACTATTTACATTTACAACATATTAATGGCAGCTAATATTCAGTTTTTTGTTTGATTTGGGTTCTTTTCCTTCCTATTTAAGAAAAATATGCAAAGGAAGTTAGCTAGTTAGCTGCTATTGGCTAATTCAAAAATCATTTAAATTAACATGGTCATTACTACTGATTATATAGTTATGGGTTTAGTTCATGTCTATCCAGAGATGATAATGTACTAAAGAGGAAATGGGATAATTAGATTCTTGCAAAGCTACAAAACTAAAACACACAAGTAGCTTTGTGTGCCATTCAAGCCATGAGAAATCATCAACCTTCATTTACTTACTAACAATATAACTTTATAAATATATGTTCTTACTAGATCTTAGGAATGAAGATGACGATACCATCAAGGAAATAAGCTGGTTAGCTGCTACGTTATGCTCATTATGTCACACTAAGTAACTAAAATCTACAAGCTACAGCAGCATTTGTGCCACTTAGATTACGTACAAATAAAACTTATAAGTTAACAAAGTCGGATAAAAATAAATAAATGTGTATTTTTGCTGTAACTTTACCAGCACAAGTCATATGATGAACATTTAAATATATACATATATATATATTTAGATATTTATGGGCCATGGAATAAGTAGGAACGAGTTGCCAGAGCACAAGAGAAAAAGCAGAAACATAATTTATTTTTGCAAACTATATTAGCTGAATTCAAAGAAATAATCCCATGCTCTGAATAGCAGTTTTGGAGGTTTTAAAATGGTAAATATGTGTTTTAATTCAGCTTGTTTGCAGAGGTAAACGCACAGCTGATTAACATACCGTCTTCGAATGGTTTTCACACAGCTATTCTTGTTGGTTTTGGCTACAAGACGCGTGTCTGAAAGCAAGAGTGAGAATTTTAACCATGAAGTTACTTCATGCTGAAAGCTGCAGTAGGTAATTTTTAATAAAAGTATGTTTTTCTGTTACAGTTGTCACTGTGTCCTGTCAGGACAATATGAGACAGATAATCTTTTTTAAAAACCCAGCTCCTCTTTCTCGTCCTGGTAGTGCTACTGCCATCTGCAGAAATGTGCCACTCCCAGTCAGAGACAACCGACAGAGCCAGGAGGAGGGTCTTAGTGCTGTCAATCAAGCTCGTGTACACACTGGTCATTCCCCACAGCCGTGCCTAGCATGAATGCTAAAGCATTTAGCATAGCCACCATTTATCAGCAGATAAACAGTTTTTCTGTAATTATAAGTTGATTCTCCACCACTATTTCAGCTGAAGTGAACCGGCAATACTGAGCAGCGCAAACACGATTTTTTTTCTTGTCATTAAAAAAAATCCAGATTTTTCCAAAATTCAATCTTCAAAATCTAAAAATTTTATTAATTGATTTTATTATAGGCATTCTTCTTTCGCCATAGGTTGTAACATTTTTAGTTTGGGTTAAAGGAAAGAAAACAGGGAGATACAAGCAGTGAGAAACGAGGCAGCTGATTTGTTTTGGATTTCTTCACATGAACTGTTGGTTTGAGATGTGAAAAAACCCCCAGAAAGCATTTCCTCTCTGGGTGTTTTTTCTTCTTTTTCAGTGAGCAAATTAGTTACATTTGAGTGAGTTCTGGATGATTAAAATGAAAACTGGGATAAAAAGAGGAACAGGCCGCTGCTGGAGTCTGTGAAGGACATCTGTTGGTGACCTCAGACCCCACCAGCTGCAGCGAGTCTCGTCCAAGTGCTCCTCCAAGGCCTCCGCCAAACCCTCGCTGCTGGCACTTCAGCGCAAATTTTATGCACCACTTCAGAGTTGCCAGTTTTCCACTTTGTTTTCAAAGAGGTTAGTTCACCCTTGTTTGTGCATTTGCAGCAATTTTCCATCTACTTTGATAACCCAGAGCAGAAGGACCTCATTTGCATACATGGAGGGATAAACCTAATTCCCCCGTCACAGAAGCTGCTAGAAAAGCTGCCGTTAGTGTTGAAAAGTAGAGAGGAATCTGGGGAATAATGGGCTGGATTGGTAAAAGTTAGGCATAAAAAGACATAACATGTGGAATGCTTAAGATACTCGCACAATTATGCGACCGAATGTTTCCAAAAGTACCAAAAAAGTTGAACAAACTTTAGAATCAGCCCGATTTATTCCCAGCCAGACTTTCTTACAATCTTCTGCAACCTTTAGAACTGAAAGAGCCATTTTGCCCTCAGTCCAGCTAAATAAAACTTGTTTATAGCTGCAAATGTTACAAGAACTTTTGAAAACAAACTGCAGTTCAAAAACACTAAATATTTCCAAGAATTTTATTTTCTAAAGAAAATATCTTATTACACCTGAAATAGGAGAAAACAAACTCATAAGTAACTTTTCAGCAAAATATAGGAGCTTCTTACAGGTAAATAGTTCTTTAGTATTGATTTTAAAGAGTGCTGGCAGATTATTATTATTATTATTATAAAAGGGGGAAAAACGTCTTTTAATAAGTGAAATAATCTGCCTTTATTTTTAATCAATAGTAAGAAATTATTGACTTAAAACAAACTCCTTCAGTATCTTAGTTTTGTCTTATTTAAAGTGCAGAAAGGCATCTGAATTAGAAACTAAGCAAAATTACTTGGTAAGATTTTGTGTTTTTGCTTTAATTTTGAAAAATTGTTCTTGCCATCATTTTTAGATTTTAAAATTAAGACAGACAACATTTTTGCAACAAAATGGAGGGACACATTTTCTTCTACGGGATGCTATTTGTGGAAAATGCTAAAAAAAAAATCTTTATTTTATTACTTCTAAAGTTTATTTATATATACTTTATGTTTCTACGCTGCGAACTCTTGAAATCCAAATCACAGTTTTTGTTTGAGAACACAATGTTGCTCCATAAGGTTGATTCTCAATATGTCAAAATGTTCCAATAACAAAAAAGTCAAAAATTTTAAAATTAAAAAATTACTGATTGTTTTACACTATTGTGGAAATTTACCGCAATTATTCCATTAAAAAAACTGAAAAAATTCACAAACCTGCACTTGTAATATCTACATTTAAAAAAAAATTACTGGGAGCCACTAAGCTGTGTTTCCATTACAAATGTCTGCAAATGTCGATTTTTATTGAATACGATACGCGATTTAAAAATTATGAGTTGAATAAGTTTGTTCACGCGTTAAGTTGTTAAAAAACATGTTTCACATCATCCTCCAACTACTTCCTGTCGCCTTCTTTGTGGTTTCCGCCAGTAGTAACATCCTGCGGTTGATCATGACTCGTGTGACGTGAAAAAAATTAACCCATTGCAGTTTTGCTAAAAGAAAAACCAAACAATTTCAACACAGGAAAAAAGAACACCTCATCCTACCGCCAGAACTTTTTCTTTTGAAAAAAGTGAGTTTTCTCTAATTGGCCTGAGTCTATTAAGAAAATTTATTTTCAAAATGTCAAATTGGACAATTAGACCCCTGTTTTAACGTAATATTTTTTTCTAAACTTGATAGACATTTCCCGTCTGTATCATCTCAGCTGTTCAAATTCAACACTCTTCACTTCCAGGCTGTTTGACTCCATAAATCAACATGTTGCACACATCTCTGAAACCCCAGAGCGAAATGCTAATTTCTTTGATTTCCCTGCATCAAAGGGGCCTTTTATCGATCTTACTTCAGCGACTGACCATGACTCAGTTTCTATTAAAACATCACCTTGTGACTCAACCGACGTCCGATTCAGAAATTGTTCTTAGATGCTGCAGCAAACAATAAAGTACTATAAGCTTTTCAGTTCTTTTGATCCGTGTAATGTAAGCGGCTCATTAGATGAAATAATTAGGGCTTCAAGAGCAGCTGGAGTGGAACGGTGGAAGACGTAGCAGCAGTTCGGGTCGAGACGAAGTCATGCAGCAACAAATCTGCAGACAACGCAGTCCATGAGGCAAAACGGGAGCTCTGCTTTCCCGGATACTTCAAGGTCCACAAATAGGAGCGGTTCCTATTTCACTGCAAAAACACAAAATCTAGTTTCCAATGCAAATACTTGTGCTCTTGAAATAAGTTTCCAACATGTGGCCCGGGGGCCATTTGTGGCCCTTGTAATGATTTTGTTTGGCCACTGACCACAAATCAAGAATGGTAGAAAACTTGGCCAACAAAGTAGAAAACAATTCATGAATCCAAAAAGAAGAAGAAAAAATCACAATAAACAAATTTTTGCATTTGTTATCTAATGAGTTTTGTGGCCCAGCTGTATTTAACATTTGTTAGTTTTGGCTCGTGGGGACGAAAAGTTTGGACACCACAGGTTTAAGTCAATAATTCCTCAATATTGATGAAAAAGTGTGAGATCCACCAGCACATTATTTCACTTGAGAAAAATCTCTTGTTATAAGTTCAATAATCTGCAAGTGGAACTAGTACATTTTTTAATCAAAATTAAGGAATTATTATTTAATTGCAAAATTTGTGCATCCTAGGTGCACAAAGGAGGGTCATCATAGATCCTTCCTCTGTTGCAGCTCCATATCCACGATAACACATGCATATCTCATACAGTTTTTATTATTATACCATAGTTCCTTTTAATCTGAATATTTTATTATTTAACCATACAGTAATATTTTCCTTATGTTAAAATATAATAATATGTAATGACAAAATAAAATTCAGTTTTGTCTTTGAGTGAATTTGACTTACACTGCAAAAACATTAAATCTGACCAAGTACTTTGGTTTAGTTTGTAGTGCAAATATGTTAGTACACTTAAAATAAACAGAACTAAGTTATGCGTAAGGTTTCAGCAAAATATACGATCTTGTTTGAGTCAATAATTTCCTAATATTGATTTTAATAAAAGTACTAGCTTAAAGTTTTACTTATAATAGGACATTTTCCCCATGTTTTCAGTGAAATAATCTGCCGGTGGAACTTGTACTTTTTGATCAATATTAAGGAATTATTTATTGAAATCAAGCTTCTATATCTTGATGAAAAGTTACTTGTAAGTTAGTTTTGTCTTATTTCAAGTGTGCTAAGATATTTGTGCTAGAAATTAGACAAAAATACTCGGTAAGATTTAGTCCTTACAGTGTACACAAAAAAATATATTTCTATGCAATTCCATTCTACAACACAAAGAATTTCACAAAAAGTTTTTATCGGCTTGTGAATAATTATATAAGATGCATTTTATAAAATGAGCTCTTTCTATCAAGTGTCTTAAATCAGCGTAGCAGAAAACGAGGTCATGCTGTTGAAAATGTGACGGGTTAGTTTGCAAATCAATTTAAATTTGAGTGAATATTTCCCAGCAGGCTCTCTGCTTTCTTCCAGTGGGCATCAGGTGATTGACAGCGAGCATGTAAGCAAGTTATACCAAAACACTGAACTGGGGCACAATGAAATAATGATCAAACAGAAAACTTCCAAACAAATTAGCGATTCTCAGTCACTGTTATGGATTATCTTCATCTGTCCAACTTGGTTTGTCACATTCCTGGAGAATAAACGGCAGTAAATGTCTCTTTTCCCTGGAGGTCGTGAAACGAGGCTTCATATCCCAAACAGCGTGCAGATCGTTGATATGACGAGCAGCGTCCTCCATTAATGGAGCTCCGTATTAGACAGACGCTGATGAATTTCATTTAAAATCACTGAAGACACAATAATTGTGCTTTTTATTTCATCCCAAAAAGCCAAACATATTCTGAATCGTAATTAATCTTTTTGCATTTAGATCCACGTCGGAATCAGTGAGGTGGCTGGAGGCGATAAAACTTGGTGGGATTTAGAAATGATGATGGAGGGCTTCCTTCTTGACCCCGAGGTCAAATGTTTGTTTTGATATAAGTGGAGAATTAATCGTTTAATCACTCAAGTCTTTCATCATTTAGAGGCTCTTTAGTTTACTGATCTCCAACGCCGCAGTCAGATGTTCCTCTGACTGCAAAAAATATCTGACAAAACAAACGTTCTCTACGTTCAACTGGAAGAAAACTGTCATATTTTCCCAAAACACCAAACAACTATGAATAAACAAAAACATTTAAAATCAACAAATTGGATGAGGCAAGCATTTTAAAAATATCTTTGTTGCATTTTTAAATATTTTCAACCAGATGTGGATGATTCATCCAAACAACGTGCGTGGATTTTTCTAATATATGCTACAAAATAATCACTAAAAAATATTCTCACTAAGTTTTCTGGTATTTAGCAAATTTAACTTATTTTGGTAACTATAACTGATCTAAAACAAGAAAAGTTTACTCTGATTTACCTTCAGACAGAGAGGAAAAACTGTGTCTTTTTATTTTTATAATATATAAAAATCTGGTTTGAATTGTAAAAAGAACAAAGAATAAACGTCAGAATGTCGAAATAAGAAAAATAACTTATAAGCAACTTTTCAGCAAGAAACAGGAGCTTGTTTTAAGTTTGTAATTCCTTAATATTCACAAAAAAGTACCAATTATTTCACTTATGACATGGAAAATATCTTGTTATAAGTGAAATAATCTGCCAGAGGAGCAAGTGTATATATTTTATTAATATTAATAAATTATCTACTTGTTGAAAAGTTACTTGTAAGTTAGTTTTATCTTAATTCAGGTATACAGAAATATTTGCACTAGCAGCTAAACCAAAAATACTTGGTAATATTTTGTGTTTTTGCAGTGTTAATCATTAAAATTTAAAAAATAAAAGCTTGGAATATGTTACTCTATGCAATGAGTAACATATTCAAAAATGTTTTTTAAACATACAACAAAGGCCTGTTGTAGAATATCCTAATTTCTTCCCAGTAAAGTCATCTTATGACCAGTTTTCTTCCTAGAACTTTAATTCTGGAAGTAAAATCCCTGATTTTGCATGTTGCAAAGCGATTACACGATGATTTGTCAAGTTTAAGCAGCTTCACAGCTCTCTGTCACAAGGTCTCTGCGAACACATCCTCTGGCCATGATAATGCAGTTTCAATGAAGAAGGCTTCTCTTACCAACATCCCCTGCAGCCTTCTGCAGTTTTTCCACAAGAGTCCTGTGACTTCTCAAGAAGCAACATCAATGCAGTGCTTACGTGATAAATTCCCTCGCCTCCCCCCCCAAAAAAGATGAAAAACTTTGAAAGACAACTGTGAGTTATTCACTTGAGTTTCAGAATATGATGGGTGAAGTTTGAAATCACAGCAACACAAAAAATTCTCTTTTTACATCAGTGCTATTGCTGCTGTTCCAGGTGAACAGCCACGAGTCAGAGCCGGTCTGAGGAATGCAAACACACAGCAGAGGAAGACCTGCAGCCAAACCTGCTGCACAGAAGATATCTGGATGGATTAGTGATGTATGCATGCATTTCAGTGGATATTAACAGAAAAAGGTACAAAAAACGGTTTTATTTTAATCAGAAATAAACAAAAGAAGAAGAAGATTATTGTTGAGGTTCTGGCTAAAGGAACCATTTCTGTTTAAAACAAAAGTGAAGGCAGGTTGTGTTGGATATTTATGGATTTTAACTGATTCAAAACTGAAAATATTACTTATTATTTTTGTGCAGTTTCTAGTGCAAATATTTTAGTATTACAAGTAACTTTTTAGCAATATAGAAGAGCTTATTTTAGCTCAATAAATCCTTAATATTAATGAAAAAGTACTGATTACACTGGCAAATTATTTCACTGATGATTAGTGAAATGAGTTATAAGTTATTTTTCCTCATAACCAGGAAAAATGTCTGGTTATAAGTGAAATAATCTACCAGTGGAACGTGTATATATATATGTCTATATATATATATTATCTATATTAAAGAATTATTTACCCAAAACAATCGACTTCAGTCAGTTGTTAAGATATGGCCATAATATAAAATATGTCCATTACTACAAAGTTTTGCATTCTCTAGGATCACTTTTCATTATAAATGTCCGCAAAATTTTGTTGCTATTCTGCTAATGTTGAAAAAAACACAATTTTGCAATTGTGGTGTTTCCATTAAATGAGAAATGCAATTAAATGCAGCATGTGAATTAGTTTGTGCTCATGATAAGTCGTTACAAAACGTAGTGCTGTCGTCCTCCAACTACTTCCTGTCATCTTCTTTGTCGTTTCCATCAGTGGTAACGTCCTGTTGTTGATCACATGACTCGTGATGTGATGAAAGTGTTTCCATTGCGGTTTTATGAAAAATAAAACCGTTACAAATTTGCGCTTTTATCCTGCTGATGCCTAAACAAACACAGTTTCACAGTTGCTGTGTTTCCATAAAGTAAGAAATGCAATTAAAATCTTGCATGAAGAAATTTGCTCACGCTATACATCATTAGAAAACATGCAGCACCACTTCCTGTCGTCTTCTTCTTTGTCGTTTTTGTCAGTAGTAACATCCTGTTCATCACATGACTCGTGATGAAAGAAAAGTATTTTTTGCTTTACCCTTTGATGAGATGATTTTGTGAAAATTAAAACCATCTCATTCTAGTTCTAAAACTTTGTTTTTTTAAATCAAAAAGCGTGAGTCGTTTCCGTTAAGCGGATTTACTTTCATGATTTCAATTTGCACAATTTTATGGTTAAAGGAAATGCAACTAAATTTATTATGTCCATTATTACCAGCCTGAGCGTTCTGTGGGATCACTGGGGCTAATTTAAGCTGGAGAAGCCGCTCAGCCACAGACCTGCAGCTACGACTTTAAAGAAATGAAGAAGTGAACGGCTGCTTGGGGTCTCCAGAGACAAAACCCAGGGGTGGAGGGAGAAGGGCTGACATTTATTTTTAAACCTTCAGAGGGGGAGCAGCCTCCTCTCTCCCACTTCAACCCCCTTAAAACCCACTCGAATTAAAGTAATCCACTTTTCACTTTGTGGCGACTTGAATGTTTCCAGAGGGTCTCTGCGATACTCGACCACAAGACGCAGTCCGCTTCCCTTCCTCCCTCCATCTTACCCTCTGAGACACAGATGTTTTAAGTCCCATTACTGCACGTATGAAAGGGAGGCGATTAAAGCTTCAACGTCTCTGCTTCCCCCACTGACAACTCTAACGAGGAGCATATTTCACCCCAAACTAAATGCTGTTTTCTTCCCTTACTTTCCACTGAGTGCATTTAAATGGAGCCTATGAAGCAAGAAAGAGGAGATTCAAATTTGTTTTTTGGGACAGCGCTGTCACAGATTATTCAATTTCAGCGCCCTTGCAGAGCATATGTTTGATTTTATGACAACTTCTGCCTTTCCTCCTGCAAGGATTATTGCATCAGGCTTTATGGGCTTTCCAAAGCAAACAGCGCTGTCATCCTGCAGCAGATTCAGTGAGTTATAACGTTTCTAACGCTATTGTAATGCCGAGTCGATGGTTGCCACTCGCTGAAGACCTCATTTATCCTCAAGGTTTCCCAATGACATGTTAAGCCTGGGCTAGCAAAGAGAGGCAGAGAGGAGGAGATTGAGAGGCGGTGAGCGAAAATAAAGAGACGGAGTCCATAATGGGAGTTAAGGAAGGTGGTAACTGGAGAGACGGGGAAGGAGACGGTGAAGAAATAGAGTCTGAGAGTGAAACTCGCTGTGCCGGGTTGGGCAGCAGGCTGACCTTCACGTCTCCAAACCCACAGCGCTTATTTGTGGACCGAGTTTGGAGGGAGAGCGACTGGAAGGAGGGCAGGTGTGCTGGAGTGACCAACGCTAAGTGAGTAAAGGCTCACTGCGGTTCTTCAGAACAAAACGTCTCACTGGCCCAAAGAGAGCTGGAGAACAGAAATAAACCTGGACCAACGATGTTTATTTTCACCACAAACTGAAATGAAACCCAGAATTTTAATGAACTGGAAATTATTGGATAATATTCCAGTTAAGGAGCTGATAAAAGAGGAGAAAACTTTGGTTGGTTAGTTGGATGGAAGGATGGATGAGGGATGGATGGATGGATGGATGGATGGATGGATGGATGGATGAGGGATGGATGGATGGATGGATGGCTGGCTGGATGGATGGCTGATAGATGGATGGATGGATGGATGGATGGATGGATGGCTGGATGATGGATGGATGGATGGATGGAAAGATGGATGGATGAATGAATGAATGGATGGATGGATGGATGAACGGACAAACAGATGAATGGAAGGTTGGATGATGACAAAGGGATGAATTATTGGATGGATGATTGATTGGTTGGATGGCTGGTTGGTTGGTTGGATGGCTGGTTGGTTGGTTGGATGGCTGGTTGGTTGGACGGTTCAGTATAAAGTTACACAAAGTGAGTTTCAGTCTTTCAGCTGCTTGTGTCAGAGATCAAATCCTCACATCCATTTGTTGATAATAATAATAATAATGATAGTAATAAATGATTAATAAAGTAAATCAGCAGTGTGTTACATACAGTCAGCGCTGTGGGACTGAATCTCTTCTCCCTTAAACTCTGTCCTGCTTTTATCCACAAAGCTCTAAAACAACACGAGCATTTAACCCCCTTTCCCGTCACCGCGGCGATGCAAACATTAGCCTGCAATTAAGTTTGTCATTTTTGGCACGGCTAATTGCTGCCGAGGTTGGTGGCCTACCTGTGTGTAGGTGTTCATCAGGAAACCGCTCCAAACACACAGCGACACTTTAAATAACCTCCAGATCCGGAACAAAGGAAAACATCCAACCAAACCAAAACCCACCTACAGACTCCTGGGACTTTGTTTATCAGCTCCAAAAATATAAACCGATCATATCGCCTTCACCTCCCGCTTTCATCTCTCCTGACAGCAAAGATGCCTTTACCGCAATATTTGAAATGTTATTGCTGTCACAAATATTTTAAATGTCACCTGATGTCACGGCTTCATTGAGCTACTGGCAAGAAAAGCAGCTGGCAAAATAAGAACAAGCTGCCAGCGCCAAACACATTCTACATACATATATCTATATAAATAAAACTCTACATCGCCGCCCAAAATAAACTGATTAATCTGTTCCTCGCCTCCCGGGGGACGAATGGGGTTCAAATGTTTCATATTTTATTTCGCACGTTTGTGTCTGGGATGTGTTTGTGTGTCTTCGAACATAACGGAGGCCTAATGAACAAACTGCAGACCTGCTAAAAACAAAAACAACATCATTTCATCTTTCATGAGGTATATTTGGCAAAGTGTCAAACATTGAATGTTTTCAATAAGAAGTTCGTTAGGAGGAGTTTATACACATAGAGGCTGGTAAAGTTCCCAACAACATATTTTTACTCAAGTAAGAAATTTGGGGATTTTAAAGACCAAAATAAAATAATAAAAAAAACATAACAATTACTAAATAAAATCAGGCTAAATAAAAAAAAATGCAAATCAGTTTCTTTCATTATAAAGTGTAGGAAACTCATCAATAATTCCTCAATATCGATGAAAATAACTAATTTCACTGGCAGATTATTTCACTTACAAAATGGGAAAAACGTTTCGTAATAATGAAATAATCCACCAAATGAACTAGAACATTTTCAAGAATTACTGGAATTATTGACCCCACAATCCTGCTGAAAAGTCACTTGCAAGTTAGTTTTGTCTTATTTCAAGAGTACTAAGATATTAGCACCAGAAACTAGAACAAAAATACTTAATAAGATTTTTTTTCAGTGCAGAATCAGGAGTCCAAGTGTAACCTGTCACAGAGTTAAGAAAATAAAAATGCAGCATTGTTTACTATGATGTATTAAATAAAACATACGGAGAGTCGGGACTCTTAGAGTGCATTCACACCAGCCCTGTTTAGTCCGCTTGAATCAAACTCCAGCCTGTGAGTCGGGTTCTTTTGGGGAGATGTGAACTCTGGTCTAACTATAAACCTTGGTCTCGGTTCAGTTGAAGTGAATCCTGGTGCAAATGCATATGTGAACGCCAAGTGGACTGGAGACCGCTCCAAAGCAGGAAGCGGACGACAGCGCAGGGTATTCTGGGTAAATACAACCAAAACAAACGCAAGAGGCTAGCGCTAGCAGGAGAAATAAAGACAAAACAGAAATCCGACAACCGCTTAAATCTGATGCTACTCCAGTTTTGTTTACATTTTGTGAATTATTGACTTCAGGATCTTCGTCAGAGGTTTTCACGTCGTTTCCTTCAGTGGTTCTTGGTGCAGCGCCCCCACAGGCACGGAGGGAAACAGGCTTTTTAAATAGTTAGCCTGTTTTGACCCAGTGCGGTGTGAAAAAGAACCATAGTAGCTGAAAATGTAACAAATGTTGCAACTTTGGTCCCCAATAACTAATCTACCAGACTATCAGGTGGCAAAACACAATTAATGATACTGGGATACATTCAACAAGTACTTTAAGGATTTTTAAAAGCAAGCACTACCTCCTTTTGCTGGAGTACATTTTTGTTGGTTGTTTGTACTTTTACTTAAGGACGGCGTTTGGTTAAGTCACATTTAGGATATATAGCTCATTTTTAACTACTGCTGTTTCAAATAAATCAAACTTTTTAAAGCTTGAAGCTTTAAAAAGCTTTAAACACAAACGAGGGAATAAAAATAACCGCAAAGTGAACAAACTTCATGTTTCACATGTTTGTTAAGGGTCCACAGCCTTAACCTGCCTCCACACTCAGAGACAGCAGATAAAATGTGAGCCTTTGTGTGTCTGCAGACCTGCGAGCGAGCCTGGAGCTCCAACCCCGGCTGCTCGCGCTTTAATGCCACCCCTGGGACTCCGCCTCCCCCTCCGCGCCCTCGTTGGGTCCAGGTGATTAGGAACTTAACGTCGCTCCCCCTCCCATCCTCTTCGTTCGCTTACATCTCGGCATCAAGGGGGAATGAAGGTAATCCTCCGACAGTTTGCCAGGTGAGGTGAACGGCGCAGCAATGGAAGGAAGGAGGATGCGATTCATCATGAGGTTCCTTTCATTTGGCTCGCCTGGCACAGCTGTTTGAAATGGCACCCCTCGCCTGCAGACTTTGGGGAAGGGCGCTTTTATGAAGATGCATGAGTCGGAAAACAGACTATTAAAGTTAGTGAGAGTTCATTAACCTTGTAGAAGTAGGCTCTGGCTCCCATAAAGCTCCATATTTCAGGATTCCCACCATCATTTTTTATCATAAGTGCTCTTGGTGGCCTGATAGTTCATTTCACACGAGACAAGCATTAAATGAGACAAAGACAATAGGAGCAGGAGCCGCGCACACGCAGCGGCTAATGACGGATTTTGTGGCCCGTTCGAGGGAATGTCAAGCGCTCAGACTTAGAAACACTTTAACCCGGGTCCAAATTAGAAAACACAGAAGGTAATCACAATCAGGGAAGCTGCTGGCAAGCCGGCGCGGTTAATCAACTCAGAGGGGCTCCGGAGCCACGCGATTGGTCCAGGAGGAGAGCAGAGCAAACGCGACGACCAGCAGCACCAACCTTTAAGTTTCTCCACCATCTGTGAGAGTCATCTGCTCTCCTGCGTCGCCGCCGTGCGCCAGGTTGTCGTGGCCATCATCATTACCGATCAGACATCAACGTTTCGGCGTCGCTCCTGCAGCGAAAAGAAACTAAAATGATCACAGACTGCAGAAACACAAGACATTCCCCATTTTCGGTCTAATTTCTCCTGCAAATACCTTCATACAAGTAACTTTTCAGCAAAGTATAGGAGCTTGTCATAAGTTAATATTGACTTTAAAAATAACTGGTTCCACCGGCAGATTATTTCACTTATTAAAAAAGAAAAAAATATTTTTATAAGTGAAATAATCTGCCGGTGGAACCAGTTATTTTTAAAGTCAATATTAAGGAATTATTGACTTAAAATCAGATCCTATACCTTGCTGAAAAGTGACTTTTCTAAAAACTAGACAAAAATACTTGGTAAGATTTTGTGATTCTGCAGTGTGGAGCTAAAATAAACACAGATTTCCCCAGATATAAAGTTCTGTTTGCACTTGGAGCCTCCCTGCCAAATTACCGAGAAAACGATAATGACTAATTCTGAGCAGATGTGTGAGCAGGCTTAGAAAATTAAAAAAAAAAGCTAATATATGCAAATCACAGCTATTATTTGAAAGAGAAGGAGGAACCGACGCAGGCGCTTCTCTCTGCATGTTCTTTAAAGTGTGATTGCTGGATTTCTGGTGACTGATAGCAGAATTAGCGGCTCTGAGACCACGTGACCATCAGAGGAGGCGTCGCCTCACCAGGCGCGCATCAGCGTCAACTATCTGGGAAGGAAAACGATCCTCAGAGCACGGAGGATCCGTGGACGTGCCGGAGCTAATCGCTCGGCCCGACCAGACCCCCCGCCGAGCCGCTTCCTGGAGAAACTCCCACTGAGCAGCAGAGAAGCAGCAGCTGCATCCGACTGCAGGGAGATAAAGCTGCTGCACTACGAAGCCTTTCCAAACTAAACCTGCATCATCTGATGCTGCAAAGATAGGAGAGATTACAAAAAAAAAATTACATTTTTACAGCAAAATACGTCATAAAAGAAAGAAAAGAAACTTGGGTAGCAATATTTATTAATTTTATTAGTTATATTCCTGAATATTCAGGTTGCGATCTGGAACTCGTGTATTTTCTATCAAACGCTTACAGAGAATCTTTGCAAAACTTTTAGGACATTTTCCCAAAACATTAGAGAGCACTTTTCCAGAACGTAAAGGGAACTTAATATGCAAAGTTAACATTTTGCACATTTTTTACTTTCATTTGCGTCTAATATTTATAAAACAAGCCACGTGTTTAAAGGAAAACATCCAGCTGTTTTATGACAATAACTTCATGTTTTTTGGTTTCTGGAAAATGAGCCATTTCAAAAACCTCCATATTGTTAACTGAAATCCATGGGCACTGATTGGTGGCGCTAAGCCCCGCCTCCTGGCTCTGATTGGTTGGTTTTGGTTCTTCACATGACAATAGCAGCTCCCAGATTATCTGTCTCATATTATACCGTTTTGATGTGGTGACTGTTAAATATGTAAGAAACATAATTTTTTTTTAATAAAAGTTGCATATTGTACCTTTAAGTGTCCTTTACAAAATTAAAGTTTAGTGGTTTTTGAGAGAGGGAACTTGTATTATTATGCCATTATCAATAAATTGCTAGTAAAATGGTCTCAAAACAACAATATTGTCTTTTATCTCAATAATCACAGGAACAGATCTGCTTTTGATAAATATTCATGCTTCCTAAGATCCAGAATAAGGTTTAAGCTTCTCCCATTTAGGACCTGATGAATAGTTTTAATGTTCCTGTTCTTTAAACTCCTAATCCAAGAGTTAAAGGTTCTCCTGAGCCCAGTCCGCTGCGTCCCTCAGGTCGTTAACTGCACCTTGTTGCAAATGAGGAGAAGCTGTATTTGTTTCTAAGTGAGCGTCCCGGTGGCGTTCAGCTCTCCACTCACCTCGCCAGCACAGGACGCCGGATCGTTATGCACATCCCATCAGACGAGGAGAGCGATTAGTTCCTGCTCCTTCATCCTCCTCTTCGTCTTCCTGCAGCGGTGCAGATGCGGTGGGTCCTTTGAAGGCCCAGCTGTCCTGCCTGACTTGAGGCCAGATGATTAGGCGGCGGTCCAGAGCGCGGCGCCCAGGTAAGCCGCCGCCGCCACCGCGCCGCTCCGACCGGGCCTATCAAGCAGAGACAGGAGACGGGATTGAGATCGAACGTTTCCTGCAAAGCTCCAAGTCCGGCTGAATCCCGAAGCAGAAAATCTGGGCTTCACCTGCAGCAGGAAGACGTTTAAACACGGCTAAGTGGGGAGACAAAGCCGCGACGTTCAGCAGGATTTATCCAGGGAATTCCTTCAAGTGTTTTCAGACCCCAAAAATCTAAACTTTAACTGCTATTGTCCTCTCTAATTAGCCTCTTTATTCGCTTCTCTCCAGCTGTGACCAAAAACCAAAAACTCATTATTCATCATCATGGCTGGAAACAGCCACATGACAGCCAGTTTAGAATAACAAATGAAAGAAACTCCTGTGACCTTGTTGTGTTTGTTGGAGACTAATAGCCAAGCCCCACAGTTCATTTGGTTGTAAATATGCAAAAACACAACAGCAGACCAAGAGTTTCTGGTCTGAAAACACTTAAAATGGGACAAAACTTTCATTTCATTTTAATTTTTATGCCATTTACTAAAGCATAAATAAGAATAGTTGTATTAACAACTAAAGAATCATCAGTGAAAAGGAGGACAAAGAATTATAAACTTGTAATATTTTGTTTATTAGTACCAATATTCATATAAAAAGAAAATCAGCTCAGAAGACGTGAAAAGGCCACTGGAAGTAAAAAAACAAAAATTCAACCAAAAACTTTGAGATTTTGAGATTAATCTCAGAAATTTTCTTGGAAAAAAAAAAAAAAAAACGGGGCAAATTCTGAGTTTGAGAAATCAAACATTTGCTTGAAGAAACTGAGACTTGAATAGAAAATTTCCATGTTTTTTCTAGAAATTGTTTTAATCTAAAAAGTTCTGAGTTTTTCAAACTAATTTTCAACTTTTAAAAATGTGAAATTTAAATTTTTTTTCTAGAAAATTTTAGATTTTATGTTCATAATTTCAGATTTTTTTTCTACCTACATCAGTCCTGATACGCCATCGTACTATTATAGATAAATTTCAAATATACAGAAAATGAAGAATACCAAACATTAATTAATTTATGATGATTTTCAATCTTCACGATTGAAAATCCCCATAAAGATTTTCAATTGTTTTTAATGCAAGAGGGGATTTAGATTCTCACTGTGAATCTAAAGAAGTTTAAACTGTTTTCTGTCCTTCAGGCAACTTCTTATTTATTCAATTTATCCAATAATACTGAGTGATCAGAACCGGGTGACTTTTAAGTGATATATAAAAGTTTGTTTTAAATCAGATTATTTCACTTATAAAAAGACATTTTTCCCCTTTTAAAACGGAAGTAATTTGCAAGTGGGACTTGTAGTTTTTCATCCATATTAAGAAGTATTTACTAAAACAAGTTCCTATATCTTGCTGAAAAGTTACTTGTAAGTTAGTTTTGTCTTCATTTGAGTGAACTAAGAGTTTTTCAGTTGAAATTACACCAAAAATCGTTGAACATATTTTGTGTTTTTGCGGCGTAACGCTCATTTTCCTGCTCTCTGTAACGTGAGAAACACGGGGAACAGAGTGTTTTCAGCTGATGAGTTAAATTAGGAATAAAATGCAACACAACATTAAAACTTTCTGGTTTCTGGATTGCGAGTTTGAACATTTTCCTTATAGTGAAGAAAAATCTAATTTGGATGTGAAACCCTGAAGTTTGGCTCGTTTTTTGTAGGTCAGACATTGAACTGTCAGTTAATGGTTGAGTTGACTGAAGTGTGTATAACATGAGGTTATGAATCAGTTATTGTAAAGATAATTATGTTTTTTTGTTTTTTTTTCCAAACATTGAGTCTTGGTTTGGCCAAGTTTGCTAAACAAAATAATCGCTATAACAACGTCAACATCTGTGTCACTGATTGGACGATTTCTGAACTGGTGCTGATTTAAACCGTTTTATTTTTCAGTCTGCTCATCTACAGACATGGAGAACTTCTCTGATCGGTTTCTTTTAAGCTGCACAGAGAAGGCCGTCTTCAGCGTCCAGCAGAGGTCGGCTGTAAAGACAGAAGTTACCTTCTGAAGGATGAACTTTCTATTTTTCATTTTTAATTCCTCTAATCCCTTCAGGCTGTAATTTGATTTGCATTAACACGTTTTTTTTTCCTTTCTTTTCAGCTCGACCTCCGTGAACCTTTTATTTAAGGGTTATTGAAAAAGTGAAAAGAAGTGAACTTTGGCCTCAGCATTACCCTGATGTCTCTGGAGACTTTCAGAAAAGCAGCTTCTTGTGTTGCAATTATTGAATTAATCTATGCATAAAACACCCACATCCCTGAGCGTAGAGTTATAAACTCAGCAGGAACAGGATGTTCAGATTCAAGGCTTCAATCCAAGGCTGTAATATAATAATGACAGAATAAATGTTTTACTTTTCGCTAAGACACAAAGAAACAACAAAAAAACTCAGCTTACTGCAAATCAAATAGATTCAAGTGTAACTTTAATTTAAAGAAAAAAAGTTCACTTTTTCAGCTTTTTTTTATTTTTTAAATTGTTGATTAACAAATTTTTTTTGCTAAAATCATATTTTTTAAGGTCATTCATGCTACTAATTAAAAGCGAGCGCAGTCAGACTTCTCTGCGAACCCTTTCTAACTCCGAAGCGACTCGGATCGGCAGAAGAAGAACGTAAACGTCACACAGCGTCGCTCTGTTTACAATTTTAGACTTTATTCAGCAACGGGAGTCAATAGAATCGTCACAAGATCATAACAAGACAAAGGAAGCTAATAAGAAGAAAACACAACTAACAGCAAGAGCCTGTTGCTTTTAGTAGTTTTGTTTTGTTGTATTTTCAGAGACGCAGCGTGACGTAACACTAGACGGAAAGCAGAAAGAGCCGGAGAGGTGAGAAGGCCAAAATTAAAAAGAGGAAGAAGCTCCGGAAACAAAAGCAACTAAATGTACAAAAGTTAGTATCTTTTTCACAGAGATTAGCTCACAGTTAGTACCATCAAATGAAAAACTGCTGCTCAATCAAGTGGCATTGTGGCATAAAACATAATTAATTGCATAATTTAAATATCTCTATGACTTGGGAACGTTGTCTTACTTTTAACAGTTAACGCAGCAGGTCATTATCTAAAGCGAACCGGTCAGGGACATTAAAATTCACCGGCAAATGATTTCACTGATAACAAGATGCTTTTTTTTCCAACTTCATCAATACTGACTGAAAACAAGCTCTTATTATTAGAAAGTAAAAGCAAAAACAAAAGTTCACAGAAGATACACTGCAAAATGCAAAAATACAAAATGTTACCAAGTATTTTTGTCTAGTCTGTTGACACATTAGCACATTTATAACGAGACATTTTTTCCATTTTTATGCAAAATACGAATTTTTTTCATCAATCTCAAGGAAGTGTTGACTTAAAACCAGCTCCTGTTTCTTGCAGGAAAGTTACTTGTAAGTTAGTTTTGTCTCATTTTGATATTTGCATTAAAAACCAGACTAGTTTTTGCAGTGAAGCTTCTTACTTCCTGTTTGTGTGCGAAATCTTGTTCATTTATATAGTTCGACATCATCGGCGTAGAAATAAAACTCAATCTAAAAAGTGATTCACAACGTCAGAATTGACTCCAGCTCGTTTTTTTTCTTTTTTTTTGGTAACCTGACTGGTATTTGATATGCAGGGAATGGAAGCAGATTGATGATTTCCATCCTGCCAGTCGTTCTCAGGAACATAAGCCGTGAATGAATGAGAAGATCTGAGTCAAAACGAGATTCTTGAGGTACGGTACAGAATGTGAAGAATGGTGTGGCTGCGCGCCGCGGCTCATATCTCACTTCCAAATCAAGTAATTTACAAAGGATATGGGAGAGCTGCCAGGGCAGAGAATCCAACAAGATATTTAACAAGGAAATATGGGGGGAATAAATGCATGATCAGAGAACAACGCCATACATATTCAGCATATTTACTGGGAATATGTGTGTACTGATCAGGCAGTCTGACCTGCTTCTCTTTGTGGCATGTAGCTCCACCCGCCGTGGTCACAGCCATCCCCTCCTTTGTTAACAATGGAAATGAACACACAGAGAAAAAGCTAAAAATATCAGCGGAAAAATTATTCCACCCCTCCTCCTCTGCGTTTGGATGAAGGGTAAAGTGCTCTGGAAATCACTGTAAACCAAGATGTTTACCCGTGAAGTATTGTTTGTATTGTCTGACTGTGAACACGCGCTCGAGCTGAGGAAGGATGACTAAAAGGCCATTTTCTGATTCATGCATAATCCTCGCCGCTACGCTCCTGTGCAGCGCAGGCGCTCCTCAAAAGGAGAATAAAACGTTGCAGGGTTTTAACACAAATGTGTTTACGCGCCCTGAGGAAGCTGCTAGCTAAAAACAGCCGCCGCTGTCTGCAGAGTAAGCACTTCTGCAGGTGGGAGTCAACGTAGCTGGAGCTAAAAACAATTAAATCATTACAGCTGCCTGTTGGTGGAAATTAACCCGTAATCATCCGCCCTGAGTTGGTACTTTGGACCAGAAACAAAAAATCTTACCAACTATGTTTCTGCAGTTTCTACACTGGAAATAAGACAAAACTAACTCTTTTAGCAAGAGCTTGTTTTAAGTTAATATGTTAAAAGTTTGAGTTGTTTCCAATGTTACAGGTTAAATAATCTGCTAGTGGAATAAATGCATTTTAGTAAAGAAGGGAAGGAAACATTGACTTTAAGTCAAAACAAGCTCCTACGTCCTGCTGGAAAGTTACTTCTGGTTTAGTTCAACTGCACTGAGATATTTGCAGTAGAAACTGGAGCAAAATAGTTGTAAGATTTTGTTTTTGCAGTGCTGGTGGTGACGTTGTTAGCAACAGTTATGCCGACATCTGTTCTGCAAAAACACAAAATCTTACCAAGTATTTTCAGTCTGGTTTCTAGATTTGTTGTATAAGAAGAGAAAAAAAAACATTTTTATTGTTTGTTTGGTTTTAAATCAGAGTGATTTCATTTTCTGATGGATTATAAAATTGTACGTCTTTTAATTTAATTCAGATTCATTTTTCTTTACTGTTTTTATGTGCTGTAGTTCTTGATTTCGTTCAGTTATGGCAGGAAAAAGGTAAAGAGTTCTTCTGACAGAAGAGACTCGGCAACAGGAATATTAAATCAATTATTAAAAAGCTGGAGGTGATTTTTATTTTTTTTTTTAAAGGAAGACAAAGGCGGGTTTCTGCACATGGGACGGCGAGAGCTCAAGGCCGTGTTCTTTATAAATATCCAGTGATATTTTAAAAGCTTCCCACAGGTTGATTGCTTGTTAAATGTCAAGAGAGAGACATCGTCTCAGGGGACCAAACAGTTTTCCTCTTGAATTTATAATTACAATCAGCCTCCCTCAAAAGACCCATGTTCTTCACTCTGGAAATTGGCTATTTTTCTTCCGAAACATAATGTGCGTAATTCCTCCTGAAGACCAGATTTAACCCCTTTGGATTCATCATTGTTTGGTGAGAAAATGTTCATATAACTGGCAATTCTAGTAATTTTCATCAGCGTAAATCCCGTGTAAAAGTTTGAGCTTTTTCAAACTTTTTCCTTTGATCCAAAAGTACAACTTCAGCTCTGGGTTGCTAATTGTCGATAGAAGTATCGAAGGTAATGTCCTTTCCATTCAGCTGTGAGTCTGAAAAATAAATGTTTATCTAGACCTCTTGAGGTCCCGCTTTAGTCCAATTAACCGAAGAGGAGGCCATAAGCCGCGAACAGAGAAATAATTAAAACGGTCAGTGGGAAATGTAATGATCAGAGCAGCAACATGTGACGACATAATAACGGTCATTAATCAAAACTCTACACGGCTCATCGACCCAAACCATGGATTTCATCAAGGCGGCCATTTTCCCACGAGAAGCTAAGCCTGTCAAGAAGTGGTAGAGTTGGTTTCAAAGGGCTTAATACAAACACTGGATGGACATAATTAACCCAACAGGATTTCAGCAGACATGTACATTCCAGGTGTTTGTTTCTGTTAGTTATATTTTATTTGCTGTTTGCATGGTGACACATTTTAATCATTCATCCATTTTGGTTTGGAAGAGTGGAAACGTTCACTACACTGCAAAAATACAAAATCTTACCAAGTATTTTTGGTCTAGTGGACTTGATATGAGGCAAAACTAAATTACAAGTAACTTTTTAGCAAGAAATAAGAGCTTGTTTTAAGTCAAGAATTAATATGGATTTTTAAAAAACTACGAGTTTCATTGTTCAATTGTTTCTCTTATAATAAGACATTTTTCCATGTTATAAGTCAAATAATCTGCCAATAGAACAAATACTTCTATAAATCAATATTAAGCACTTATTGACTTAAAACAAGCTCATATTTCTTGCTGAAAAGTTACTAAAACTAAGTTAGATTTGTCTTATTTTAAGTGTACTGAAATATTTGCACTAGAAACTAGACCAAAAATACTTGGTAAGATTTTGTGTTTTTGCAGTGTTTTATCTTATTTTTGTATTTATCTCTGAAAATAAACTGATTTATTGATTGATATAACCTCACCACATCACTTGGCAAATTGAGATCATTTCTTTATCTTTAATTATGGAAAACAAGTTAAAATCTTCTTACAATAGAGGATGTTGGGCATCAAACATAGTATTAGTACATTAATACCTTTTTTTTATTATTTCCTGTTATTTTATACTAGAAGAAGCTCATCTATGTAGTGACTTTTAATCTTGTTGCTAAAAATTAACAAAAGAAAATTCTGTTTTTCCATCAAGGCCAAAAACAATTGCAAACATTACGAGTTAAATGTTTCCCAACAAAAAAAAAAAAATCTAACAATTGTATTTTTTGTTTGCAATTGAGTTTAAAAATATAAATAAAAAAAAATCCAGCTATTTCTGGCTTGACAATTTTGCCACAAAAAGTTTCAGTAAAAACTACAACCTGACTCAGAAGTTTGGAGGCAGAATTTCTACAAACTTAGAGGTTTAAAGTTCTCTGTGATGCTGACAGGATGATGGTTTTACCAGCAGGGGGTATCCGGCAGGAATCCCATTAATTTTATTAATTTATTCTGCAGGTAAGCATGATGGATCTTTATAAACTCTTTAACAAAACTTTGAAAGTTCAAAACTTAAAAATCTCCAGATCTCTGCATGACATGCCACTAGAGACTCTTTACTAATCACAGTTTCATTGTAAATCACTTGAAAGATTTGAATGTGTGGACTAATGAACTGTAATTTGAAAACATGACGTCTCATTTTCTTACACTGATTTTACCTGAGACAGTCAGATGTTGGGTTTTTGGCTGAAAAAGGGCAAAAAAAAAAATCTTTAAAATTCTGCAACAGGAAAATTAGGTTGACTAAAATATATAAAAATTTTACGGTTTGGAAAGTTCCTATTCCAACATAAACCAGAGATAATAAGATGCCTTTTTATCATCTTTAAATATCTGGGTTTTTTATGTTGTGAAGAAGGAAGTTGCACTCAGTGTTTTCATGTCATTTCCTTCTGTGGTTCTTGGTGGAGCGCCCCCACAGGTGGGGAGGGAAACAGGTTTTTCAAAGGGCAGCCGCTGAAAATTTAACAAATGTTGCAAATCGAAGCGAATCTTCTGGACTATCAGGTGGAGAAACATCCTAAATAATAACCAGGAAATGGCTGGATTTGTTTTAGCACTTGGACTATTTCTAGAAGCTGAGGAGACCCAAACGAAGTAAAAAAACCTGCAAAACATGTTGAATTTTCATAATAGCTCCCTTTTTAAAATGCATGTTGTATAACCAGCTCCATCCTTAAAAAGTACAGTCAGAAAGAAAAACAAATGTTTCAAAATTAATCCAAATTGTTCAGTGATTTTTAGTGCAGCGCCCCCACAGGTCAGGAGGGGAACAGGGTTTTCAAGAGTTGTTTGACACAGCGAACATCAGCAGCTCAAAATGTAACAATTGTTGCAGCTTTGGTCCCGAATCGAACCGAAGCTTCTGGACTATCAGGTGGAGAAACATCCTAAATCTAAATGATTGTCAGAAAATGGCTGGATTTTTTTCTAGCATTGGGACTGTTTCTAGAAGTAATTTTTCTTTTTAAAAATCAACTCCACCATTGAAAATTGCAGTCAGTAAAACCCCTCCAAAAAAATTCAAAATTAATCCAAATTCTTCAGTGGTTCTTGGTGCAGCGCCCCCATAGGCGAGGAGGGGAACAGCCTTTTCAAGAGACATTTGACGCAGTGAACCACAAAATGTTGCAGCTTTGGTCCCAAATCGAACCGAATCTTCTGGACTATCAGGTATGAAAACACCTTGAAACTCATTCAAACATTAAAATCTTTGGTTTTTGCTCTGAGTATCGTCTTTATACCTGAAGGTATTTTCCCCAATCAACCCCCCAAAACAAGAAGTAAGACTTCACAACGTCTACATTTGATTACTCCTGCTCCTGATGAAGGCGGCGATCCGTTCCTGCTGTAACAACAGCGGGGCCCACTCCAGACGCGCTTGATGCGGACGCACGCTGTTATTAATCTGTCTAAAAATTAATAACAGCGTCATCCAGAGGTGAGCGCCTTTGGTATTCAGCCTGCAGGGCGGCAGCAGGCACGTCAGAGTGCATCATGTCCAGCGTCCTGCAGAGAGGATCTGCATCAGACGCCCAGCTGTAATGGCCTGTAATTAGAGAGCTGATTAGCAGAACTAACGACCCGGGAAGCGATCCCCTCTCTCATATCTGTGTCTTTGGGATGACGCTGCAGGGGGGCAGCGATGGCGACGGCAGCGGCTGTTCTTGTTAACCGAGTGAACAGAAATCCAGGTGTATGGGAGGCGTAGGTGGCTTTCTGTATGCAGCGCCGGCCGCCGCAGGCCACAGGGTAATAGGTGGCTCTGGGCGCATCAGATGGAGAATAACAGTGGTGATTATCTTCTCTACCTCCTTGAAGTAATAGATGAAAGCCTCACCATCATGTAATAGGCTACTTAAGTCTGTCAAGGCAGGAGAAATTTCCAGCCTGTCCTTACTCGCCCGGCTGCTTTCTCCCATTTTTTGTGGTTAAATATGCTTTGTCTGAATGACCCTGATCATCAAATGCTCTCTTCCTTCTCTGACATGATGATAATCATAAAAAAAAAAAGAAAAACACACAGGAAATGTGCTTTTAGTTCCCTTCAGGCTAAATCCCAGCAATCAGGAGTCATTTAGGATATGCCAGGCGGGAATAATCACAGTGATATCCACACTATGACATCACTAATGAGGCGGAAGAGAGGGACAAACCCCGAGGTGAACGAGGCGGATAAACGGGTTTGTTCTGCACAGAGACGGCATGGCGGATGTTTTCGACAAATCACTTAGCATCAAAGCTGCAATTCTGGAGGAGAGGAGGCTAGTTGTTAGCAGTAATGACAGCCTGCGCAGTGCCAGGCAAAACTAATCGCACCCCGATAAAACGACGACGCTTTTCTGTTACAGCGAAACCACAAACTTCTTTATTTAAATAGGATCTAATGTGATAAAACAGCTACAAGTTGAGCTGGCTTCATGTTGCTTCTTCAAATTAAATTCAGTTTATGTTGTTGTCTTGTGGAGCAAAGGTTTTTATTTTAAAAATATCAGTAAATGTTTCCAGAGGTCATCAAAGGTCAACAAGCCTAAAGAAACAGTGTCAATCAAATGTGCTAAAAAAAAATTAGCAATACAAATAAAAAAATTGATTCAGCTGAAATTAAATTTTTTCTTTGATAATTTTTCTGCCAATTTTAAATTATCTTTATAATTATTATTTTTCACAAACCTAATTTTATTTTTTGTTTGATCATTTATCTACTTATGGTGTTGTGATTATTGACACACTTTTGCCAGCTGATGTTTTAAATGTGCTACATAAAACCTTGACAAACATCAGAAAATAATAATTTAAATCAATTAAATCAACACCAGGATTCTTGTTTACAATGTAAAAATGTTACTAAATGTTTCCAGACATTAAGTTGTCCAAACATTTTGTAAAATTGTCAACTGAAGAATACTCACTGTCCGAAAAACAAAACACTTTTTGAAGACTAAATTCACAAAAAGATTTACAGAAAATTAGTTTTTCCTGCTCAACAACAAACTAAGCATGAAATATTTTAACTAAACAAAGAAAACAGATTCTTTTGTAGTAAAGGATTGTGTTAATTTTAGTATATCAAAAATTTTGTAATAGTTTTGCATTTTTCTGTTATTGCAAGAAAGGCATGTAGTCTATTCTCACGAATAAAAACATGATTGAGGTTTCTCTTTATTTGCAAAAGTTTTAAAAATGTAATTAGAAGCGGATTTGGGTGGAACGTAGTTATTAAAAGATAAGTTCTTTGTGTTGTTTCTAACATTTCTGTGAGGAGATTTTAATTTGTGGGATATAGTTTTGTCCTAATTGGAAAAAACGTCTCCATCTTTTTGTATCATTACACAAAGTCCGTTCAGGGGCCACAAACGGCCCCCAGACCTCAGTTTGGACAACCTCTATTCCATGATATGGTCTCTTTGGAACGGATCTAGTTGGACTAAACGGTGCAGAAATCAAATAAAGATTACAGCCATGCAACAATCAACTCAAACTTCATCATTCTGCAGCTTCTGCACGAAACGTTGTTCTAAATCAACACGTCCCACTGGGGCGCCATTTCCTTTTAACCAAGAACCGCGCTCAACCAGACACAACCTATTATCCCGTTATTGGCTCAGGCGGGGCTGTTAGCGGGGGGAAAATGTCTCCCCAGGAGTCATTTCTTTTCTCTGGATTTTCTCCATCACAGCTTGTTTTCCCAACAAGGCCTGGGTGATAGTAATCTCCAGTACTGCAGTTAAAACGGAGGGGCTCCCCGATCAGATTCAACACCTGAACCAAATGGTTTCATTAGCTCCTCAGCATGTTAGCAGGTTCTACAGGGAGCTGGTAATGAGTCATTTATCTGATTCAGGTGTACAAGTAGAAAAACACCAAAACCTGGCAGTGTGGAACGGCTGAATTATATTTTAATCTTAGACTACAGACGGACCCTCTGCAGGTGACGTCACACTCTTCAGAAAGTGTCGCACTCCATCATGGCGGACGTCAAAACTCTAGCAAAGCTAGCAAAAAACCATACAGTTGGTCGCTTTATATTGCTTTTACTTTGTTGATTTCACTGTAAAAATGATCATAGGCTCAGCTGCAAAAACAGACAAAGATGCAAACCAAACTTGTCATGTTATTGTAAACATTTTACTGAGGAAAGCAGATGGCAACAGTTAGCAACCATAAAGACTAGCTTTTTACAAAGTAACAGGATTAATGTTCATATGCTTCAAAAGTTACTAAGATTCCTCGATAAAGCAATATTTGATTGTAAGCAGTAAGAGGAACGCTGTTGAAATAAAGCTCAATTGTTTTAGCCACTTTTCTAAACGAGCTGCTACTGCCATTAAAAAATGACTTAATTGATAACTAGGATCAATTAAATGTGCGTCTGATTAGACAAAATGTGTCATTATTACTTAGTGCCATAAGGTGATGTGTTGCGAACCAGCCCAAAATACACTGGTAGTTAGCTGCTGGCTAGTGCTAGCACTGAAATGCCACTTTGGTAGGAATTAGGCTGTTACAGTTTAGCAGTTAGCTTCGAAGTTAGCGGGGCAACTAGCATGCTAGCGCCAAATGCTAACACAGAAGAACAGTTATTAACTCAAAATATTGTTTGACTGATAATAAAAACTTTATGGGAATCGTCTCCATGGGCTTGGTGGATGGTAATTTGGAATTTAATTATTTTTTTCTATTATGCTAAATTAATTTTATAATACATCATTAATTATTATTATTATTGCTATTATTGTTCTGTGTTAATCTAAAACAAAATCCCAATAAAATGAAATTTGTAGTTTATTATGTGACAAATGAAGGTGTCAATACTTTAGAAAGGTGCTATATGAGAAAAAAACATTTTCAATAACTATTATTATCCGTAAAATGGTGATTTACGCATAACATTTTATCGCCTCTGCAGTTTCTCAGAATTTTTTTTTACTAAAATTGGGTTTGTTTTAGTATTTTCATCCAGAATTTGGAAGCTTTCATCAAGATGTAAGAAATAATTTAAAGAAATATGGTTCCAAAATACTCCACATCATAACAACCTGGGTTTAAAATGCAGTTTTTCCACTTTGTTGAGCGTCACTGTGGGGGAAAAAATGCTGGCCTTTTTGCTCCAGGACAAAGAGAAACAGCATCAACTCCAGATCCACATGCAGTAAAGCAAGTCGCTGTGTGAAATAAAGCAAGCGTCTCCGGCTGACATGCTACCTTGTTACAGGTATTACAGCCTGCAGACAAATCATACTGATGTTTATTATGGCTTCCGACAAAGTGCATTCAAAAGAGGCGAGAAGTGCTTCCAGTTTTCAGTAAATTGTATATATCGTCAAGCTTTACTTTAGTTTTCTTATATTTATACTAAACCACATATCTGTGATGACTGTATTGGTCATGGTAAAAAGATTTTTCCCAGATAAAAATGTTGGTTTTTGACCAGTTTACAGCAGCATGAAAGATCATGCAGGAGTTTTTCTGTCACCTTTTAATATTTATTTTTTTATTTCAGGCAAAGACGACCTGAGTAAATGTAAAAAGTTGTTTGTTTTTATCCAAATGGACGAAGGTCGATATAAAAAAGTAATCAGACACCTTGTGAATTCATGAATTCACTGTGATTAGACACATTAGGAAGCAGCAGCCTTTTTACTGCCTTACCTTTATAATCTATAAATTACTTAAACAGAACCAGTCAGACACCACGAAGTAGACCAATAGATCTCAAAAAACAACACCTGACCTACGGAGAGAAACAAAGTCAAACTAATAGCCTCGAAAGGATTTAAAAAGTCTTTCTACTCAGTTTTATGAATATTCACATTTCTAATAACGACAATATTTTTAGGTTATATTTATTCTTTATTGTAAAATAATTGTAGACTAAATATACTTTGGGGAACAGAAGAAATAATTGTGGTGTCTTTTCTGCTAACTTTGCAGCATCTTGATGTTGCTCAAGAATTTGGGGAAAATATTCTGTGGATTTATGTGAAAGAAGTGAAACTTTTTGAATTTAGTGGGGAATGTTATATCTGATGTAATTCAGCTCTGTAACACAAATTCCTGAACGGAGAAAATGAATGCATCGATTGGTAACCAAAAGCTGACAAATACTTGGATTATCCAGCAAAGACAACAATTCAAAATGAGTAAATATCTTAGTACACTTAAAATGAGACAAAACTAACTTTTCAGCAAGATATCAGAGCTTGTTTTAAGTCAGTAATTCCTTAATATTGATGACAAAGATCTAGTTCAACTGGCAGATTAATTCACTTATAAATATCTTGGTACAAGTGAAGTTATCAGCCAACAAAACTAGAACTTTTACTGACTTAAAAAAGCCTCTTACTTCTTGGAGAAAAGTTACTTTTAAGTTAGTTTTGTCTTATTTCAAGCATAATAAGATATTTACACTAGAAAATAGACCAAAAATACTTGGTAAGATTCAGTTTTTGCAGTGCAACTGCTTAAAAAAGGAATTAAATTCGGTGGCCTAGCCAAAGTCTGGGCTTAAATTTAAAATAAATGTGTTGGCATTACCCTAAACAGCCTGTCAATTCAAGCCACAGTGATGTACAAGAAACGCTGCTAGTTGTCGTTAAATTAAGAATGACTCTTTCATATTAGCGCAGGTTTTTCCGTTGATTAAATGCAACTATCACCTGGAAACAGATGTTTGATGATCTGAAACATTTAAATGTAATAAATTAAATAAAAAAAAAAACCCCAGAAGAAATCTGATACTTTTCCAGCAGGTACTTTGAAGCTCAACCATTGCACAAATGATGCCCATTAAGCATCAGAAACCTCATTTTATACATTACCTGTTATTAGCTTTTATTCAGCTGCAGGGTAATCAACATGTACAATAAGTGGCGCTGAAAGCATAAATCATCTCTAATGTTATAATCTGGCATTAAGGCCTTGTCATCTCCTATTGTAAGCCAGTGACTGCTGCGGTGCATTATTATGTGTGGACAATTATAAGAATTAAACTCAACATAAGGATGGTAATTTGTGTAACTGTGCCTCGTTTCGTGAACACACCACCGGCCTCTCAGAACTATGAAATCTAGGCAGAGTGAAAAGCCAATACAGGAAACTCTGATCGACCTGCTCTGTGAATCATACGAGTGTGTTTTCACCACGGCTGACGAGAGGCAGGGAAACGGCGGAGCGGCGAGGCGCGGACGTGACGACTGCAGAGGTAACAAGACTTAATCCTGAGTCCAGATGGCAACTGATGGCAGCTGAAGAAAGAGGAAGAGACTCCACTTTTTTACTGTACTGCATTTTCAAAATAAAGCTAATTTTACTCCAAGTGAAAGAGCCACGTGGTAAAGATATTTTCAGGCCATTTCCAGGTACCTAACATTTTTTTTTCCCCTTTTTCTGTTTTGTTTAAAAATAAATCTTCCTGACAAATCCACTCCAACTTAAGCGCTTTAAAAGAGCCACAGATGAAACAAAGTGCTGCACGAGGCCCCCAGCTACACATGTAGCATGAAACGACAAAGGATTAACCACCATAACACCTGAAAAAACAAACTAGGTCAAAACAATTCTTACTGGAATTAAAAGCTAAAAGTAGTTTTTCTTTTTCACACATGATAGTCCGGTAGACTTGGTTAGATTGGGAACAAAAGTTGCAACATTGGTTACATTTTCACCTGCTGCGGTTCACTTTCACACTGGACTGAGTTAAACCAAAGTAAACACTTTAAAAAACCTGTACCACTCCTCACAAATTGGCTGCACAAAGAATCACTAAACAAAATGACACAAAAACCTCTGAAAAAAACACTGATTGCAACTTCCTTCATTGCAATCAGTCTCTTCCTTCATTCATAACGAAATGCAAACAGAATTGGAGTAGCGTCAGATTTTAATGGTTGGAGGATTTCTCTTTTGTTGTTGGTAAAAAACAATGAGTCATTTCTCCTGCTAGCGCTGGACTAGCGTGTTTGTTTTGGTTGTATATACCCAGAATGCCCTACGCTGTAGTCCACTTCCTGCTTTTGGAGCTGTTTTTGGTCCGCTTGGTGTTCACATATGAATTCAAACCGCACCATGGTTCACTTTAATCAAACCGAGAGCAAGAGTTAGGATTTTCAGAGTTTTATTACGCATTCACACAACTGTGTAGACAAATGGACTTGAATCAACTCTAAAACGCACCGGCAAAGTAAAAGGAATAAGACAGAAATAGATTCATTCAGCCTCAACTTTGCCCTAAAAACTTGAGTCTTTACTTGGACTCAAGCTCTGAGACTTGAGTCTTACTGTATGAAATGAAAAACAATGGCTTTTGTTCCCATCTATTGGTTGGAGGAGGAAATTACCACTGCATGTTTCCACTTAAATCCCAACTTTAATGATATTTTGATATCGTAGTTGGAAGCTTTTCCATAAATTTCACCCAAAAGCCAAATTTTAAAACACATTTACTGAAACATAACACTCTTCTATTTGTCCGTTAGTATGGCATATTTAAGTACTGTAAGCTTTATAGTTTCATACTAAATCTGCTTCTATTCTGCAGCTACTGGCCATTTTCTACTGGTAATAATCTGCAGAAAACAGAAAAGTATGAGGACATTTTTACAGACATTTAAAAAGGAAAGCGAGATCTTCAAACTTCACAAAAGGTGTTCTAAAATAAATTAATGTTGATGTCACTATTTCCTTCTCTGTGAATTTAATCATTATTCTGACACTACATTGTATTAAAATGTGATATAACCATGTTTTGTCGCTTGGTCTGTGTGGACGGTGACAAAAATAGCAAAGTATTTTTTTTAAAATTGCATTTAGGCTGAAATGTGCATCCCTGTGAATAATAAAATGTTTCTGCCCACGGTGAAACGGTAATGAGAGCGAAAACTAGCTGTGACTAAATTCAAAAGATGAATTAGTGCCAATTAAGTTCCTCCAAAAGCCGGAGACTCCCTGGTGAGCGGGACATCTCCAGGTCAGACCACTGCTGTGCAAAATTCAAGCATTAAATGAGGTTTACACACAGGTAAAAGTTCAACTCGGGAAAGTTTGAGCAAAAATTAACATTTAACATGTTTGTAAATCACAATACCTCTTTGAATCAAATGTTTATTCTAATGTTTTTTTCATAATGTTTCCCCTCCACATGCACTGAAGCCGTTTAGGCCGTCAGATAAATTGATATTGGGAATTTAGGGCAGGAAGGACTGACGTTTCATTATTTTAATTTCTTTACGGGTCGCCTCAAGCACACAGTCAAATTGCATTTATTTGTGGCCAGATGAGATTGTTACACAAATAAATCTAACCGTTTTATTACATGGTCTGCTGGGAATTAAATTATGAACTGAAAATGTGCTCCATGAGATCATCGTCATCATCATCTGAATATGAAATCAATAAATCATAAAGTTGTTCTAAAACAGTAATTTCATGCTGCATTGTGTCGACGGTGTTAATTACAACAAAGCAGGAATGGATCTTTAATTTCCCAGCAAATATAAAGATATAAACCAAGAAATTACAAACCTTTAAGGGTGGAAGGAATAGCATTTGTATGAGAACATTAATATCCTATGGGTAAATTCCTTTTATGAAGACTTTACCCATATTTTATTTAAATTTATGAAAACTAAACAGCCTACAGTGTTTTTACATCTGAATAAAATTTTTCTCATAGTTTATTATTACAACTAACACAAGGTCAATGCAGCCTGCAAAAATCTAAATATCTTATCCCAGTTATTCACTTTACAGAGAGCAGAAAAATGAGCATAACATTACAAAAATACAAACTATTACCAAGTACTTTGATCCAGTTTCTAGTGCGAATTTCTAATTACACTTGAAATAAAACAAAACTAACTTAAAAGTTACTTTTCAGCAAGATATAGGAGCTTATTTTAAGTCAATAATTCCTTAAAATTCATTTTTAAAATAGTGCTAGTTCACTTATAATGAAAGATTTTTAATCAATATGAACAAATTAATGACTTGAAATAGGTTTCTATGTCTTGCTGAAAGATTATCTACAAGTTACTAAAACATTTTCGGTGGAAACTTTACAAAAACACTTGTTAATATTTAGCTTTTTGCTGTGAACATGATTTTAGTTGATTTCAATCAGGGACAAATTCTCTAGTGGAGCATAAACACTCATTTTTTTGCATAACTACATTGTGAAGGAATGTGACAACAGCAACATTTCAAATTACTTTACTTTCTTTTTTAATTGGACTTTTGAGGGTTGTGCAAACATTTTCACATGGTCCTGGTCTTCAGAGTCAAGAATGCTGACTTATTTTCCTCATCTCTGTGTTTTTATATCAGCAGTGGATTTAAAAGATGACCGAAGTTCAACAGCAAAACTAATCCTTCAACTTTACCCTTTTTATTCTCCATTTGTTTGTTTGTTTGTAGAGTAAAAAACTATTTTCTGTTCTGGCTTTTGATTAGACGCGACCAAAGGGATGTTGAACAAATTGAAGACCTGATTCTTTTCCAAGTCCCTCATTTAGCAAAAAATACTCTGACTTCACTTTATACCCAGCTGCAAATCAACCAGAGAAGCAACGAGTGAGGAGATGAAAAACAAATTAAGGCGTGACAGACGTGTTTTTCTTTCTGTCAAATGTCACAGTGAGCATGTTTTTTTTTAGAGATGGCGGCGAACGCTGGATTTGAAAAAGGAAGAGGAGGAGGAGGAGTGCTTTATCTCTGCAAATCTAAACACGAATCAAAATGAATACCTTGGAGCATATTCACCATAAATACGTTCCGACGCCAAGTAGCAAAATTATCATGCAGGAAAATATGCTCCATTTTGTCTGAAATTGCACTGAAGGGACTCAAAATGACAGACTTTCTTAGATGGAGACAAGTTTATCTCAAAGGAAGAAGAAAAGGTTCAATCGGAGATTGGCTGGCAGGACAGAAAACATCATTCTGATGATTTGCATTTATGCTGTGATAAGAAAAGTGTCGTCAGACCCTCTTATACTCCCAATCGGTTTACAGATTGGAAGTTTGTAGTTGCAGGAAAACGAATCTCAGCACCTTGAAAATGTGTTCTAAACAACATAAACTAGTCCAAATTTGGTAATTTTCTTTATAATTACTGTTTTATTGCATGTTATTATGAAATTATTCTGTGCCACTTTGCAAAAACAAATCTAGCATTTTTGGTCTAGTTTCCAGTGCAATTATCTTACACTTAAAATAAGACAAAACTTACTAATAGATAACATTTCAGCAAGATATAGGAGATTGTTTAAAGTCAATAATTTCCAAATATTGATGAAAAAGTTCTAGTTCTATAGGCAGATTATTTCCCTTATAACATGGGAAAAATATCTTGTCATAAGTGAATTAATCTGCCAGTGGAACTAGAACGTTTTCATCAATATTTGGGAATTATTGACGTAAAACAAGCTCCTATTTCCCGCTGAAAAGTTACTAGACTATGAGGCTGGAAACTAAACCAAAAATAGTTGTTAATTTATTGTTTTTTTGCACTGCAATCAATTTAAGAACTATTCGTGTTAGGGCTGTTCATAAACGCCACATCCTGCTGTGTGAATGATTTATTTCACCTGCTCTTGTTCAGGGGTGGAGCAGGAGTTACACAAACAGAAAATGGGCACCAAGAAAAGTGGCCAACGCTATAAAACATAGGTAGTTGAGAACTAACTACAGTTAAAGCTGCAGTATGTAACTTTTACAAAAAGTATATATATTTGTTAAAACCGTCAGTCCTGAGAGTTTAATATGAGAGATAATCTGTGGAAAAATTGATCTTCTCCACCTCCTCCCTGAGCTACTATTGCTGTTTGAAGAAATGCACCAAAAACAACCAATCAGAACCATGAGGAGGGGCTTAGCGCTGTCAATCAACCTCATGAACGCACTGCTAAATGTGCTAATGATAGAAAGCGAACCGTAGCAGCTGAAAATGTAAAAAATTTTTCAATTTTGGTCCCTAATCAAACTGAGTTTGCAGGACTGTCAGCTGGGAAAGGATCCTAAATGTCTGCCAGGAAATAACTGGATGTTTTTTAGTGCTTTGACTGTTTCTAGATGCCATAGAAGGACAAATGAAAGTACAGAAAAAATGCTAAAAAGTAAATTTTTACATAATATATCCATTATAATCAACTACCTTTAAAAATAGTCTAATTTAATACATTTTTATGCTTGTTGTGAAAACCTTGACTGTAGGTTAAAACGTGAAGCTCACATCAGTCAACATGACATGTAAGTTGTAGAAAACAATCGTCTCCTGAAATACATAAAGTAAAAAGAACTGAAGGAAGAAGCGGCATTATGCCTGAGAGCTCTTCTTCCCTCAGAGGGGATATAAGGAGTAAAACCATCCAGATCTCGATAAGTACTTTCCATCGCAGCAGTGGAGCTGTGTGACCCTCTCAGCTCCAATTAGACACCAAGCCTCTTGCTGAGAATCCCACCCTGCTCACCTAAGATGTTATGTTTGATCTTGATTGGCTCGGTGAGAAATGTTTGTCCCTGGAGGGCCTTCCTCCATCTTTGCTAATTACCCCTTGTCTTCATCTCACATCCCAGAAAGGCTCGTATCTCCTCGAGTGGAGACGAGGAGAACAAAAGTCTGAATGTTGAAGTGAGCAAATGTTTCCCATAGTGTTCCAGGTTTCACCTGCTGCCTCTAAACTGGCAACTCTGCTTTATTTTAGCTATTTTGTTTCTAGCAGTCTGTCTATAGCCCCCAAAAAATAAAACTGAAAAAATTTGCACTTTTTTATTTCTAAAGAGTAGAGGTAAAAATAAAACATCTTATTGCTATTTGCAATTAAATTGTAATGGCTACTAACATCCCTGCAGATCCCTCATATGCTGGACATGAACTGTTTAAACTGATTTTCACTTTTCACTTTCAATTCAGCTATAAATATGAAATAAATTACATTTTTCTGCTTTAACTCGGGAACAAACGGAAATCTTCATGTTTTCAAATCCCTGCCTGGACACTTTTACACTGCAAAAACACCTTTTTGGTCTAGTTTTTAGTGCAAAAATATGGTTGCACTAGAAACAAGACAAAATTAACTTACAAGTAACTTGCAGCAAATTATAGGTGCTTGTTCTAAGTCAATAATTGAAATAGTTGCAGAATCTTTCAATTAAAACATATGAAAAATGTCTTTTTATAGGTGTACTAAGATCTTTCCTCGAGAAAATAGGCACAACGATTTGAATTTTTGCAGTGCATGTTTTGTGAACTTTATTTTTGTCTTTCTTTTCTAATAATTTGGCTAAATTCTCAGGATTTCAATAAAAACATGACAGAAAAACAAAATTGTCCTGCTTAAAATTGTTTTACAAGTCCAGTTTGAGTGTTTAGTGATTTGAAGTGTTTGCGGTTAATTCTGTAATTTTTTTTTTCCTCTCACTGAGGAGTCCTGCACTCGACTGTATAGTGAATATGGAATGTCCTGGCCAGAATCCACACTGTTCTCTCAACAGTAACAGCTGTCTTGGTGCTGGTGGAATATATTCCCTTAAATTTCAGAGCCGACACTGTTCTCTCCCCCTGATAAATGATGCAGAGTCAGTCCTCGCATAGTTCCAGGAATTACATTACAAAAATCGTCTTTTTGTTCTGCAAACTGGAGCCTTTAGGTTCTTAATCATTAACCTGGAAGCTGCACTGAATTTGTTCTCTTCTGGTGAATATTCATGACACATAACTCAGTTTATATACGTAGTTTTCAGTTAGATACGGGCCTGTTCTGATGTGTTTTATGATCAAACTGGACCCACCTCAAGGCCTGAACATGAAGATACAGTAAATTGGTGTTCAGTCGGCTGCTGTAAACTTTTATTCTCTCCATCTCCAGAGCGAGATTCACAGTTAATTATTTGGCTTTTTTTTTTCTGCTTCTTCTTTCAGTTCACCAAAAAGAAATAAATTACCTCTTGGGCTGTAAACTTTGAACAAACCTGAGCCTTCAGGCTGCAAAGCCTCACCCTGGAGACCCTGGAGGATTTGTTATCTGCTGTGAATTTCTATTGTTTAGGTTCGTGTGTATCAGGGTTTCTACGCAGTGTGGACATTTTCCAGTTCTAGATAACTGGGAAAAATAATAATATGCAAAAATTTCGAATTTCCAGACATCAATATGTTATATATAAAGAATAAGAAGCATTTTAGATTGAATTAAAGTTAGATATTTTGGTTTAGCTTTGGTTTAAGTCATTTTAGCTTTTAGGTTATTAAATAAATCAGTCTACTCTTCTAAAAAATTACTTTTTAAGGATTTTTTGACCTTTACTGAACAGTAAATTGATATGGAGCAAACAGGTTCACACAAAGATAAAAGTATATGAATATATAAAAACCATAATTAAGAATGAAATACTGTTCGATAAGAAAAAGACTATATTGAAATATTGTGCAAAACAACATACTCTGATCCAAACTACTGATTTAAAAAATAAAAACAATTTTTTTATATATTAGTAATATATCAAAAACAAAGCATCTTCCTCCTTCTACTTCCTGTCGTTTTCTTTGTCGTTTCCGCCAGTAGTAAGATTGACCATCTGACTCGTGTGATGCAAAAAAAAAATTATTTCAAAATCGGCTTGTTTCCATTAATCAAATTTACGTTCGTAATTTTAATTTGCACAATTTTATGGTTAATTGCAGCTATAGATAATAACGGGTTTAAATTTGTCCAGTTTCCAAACAAACACTACAATGTCTCTTTACCTCAGTGCTGAATATAACTTCACCGCTAGTTTGTGGGATAAACTGACTCATATGTTCAAAACAAGTTTGGGAATTTAAAACGTAGATATTCTAGGAGTTTTGCTGTATTAATAAATTAATTCAATAATTTGCAGTTTAACCTAATTTGTGGATTTTTCAGTGGAATCTGACTGAAAATGATCCTATTTGTGGGTTTTTCATGTAGCATATCTAAAATATTCACCTTGGAAACTGAAAATGTGATGTCGGCCACCAGCTGACATGCGATTGGTTGGCGTTTCCAAAGCAGCCAATCCAGAAATGCCATTGATTTTCACTGGCACTGATTGGCTGTTCCAACATAAGCAAGACCTTGAATGTTAGCTTCTGTGCTAATACGGTTTCCTGATGCATATTTGGTGATTAAATGAATAAAATAGGTAGAAGCGTTTTAAAGACGGTCTCAGCAAACTGAGAATGAAAAATGTAATTAAAGTCCAGTCATTTCCTAGAAATGCAAAATTTAATTTTCATTTGAATACCTTTCCATACAAACAGTGACCCAAACTTTATTCCTATGAAATTAGAAAAGCAAACAGTTTCTGGTGACCTTCAGTAGGAACGGTTTAAGGAGAGGAAGATACCACAGATAATTAAAAATATATAAAAGATTTTGAAATATCCGCCAAAATTCCCCTCATTATTATTATCTTTATTATTATCATAATTTATTTTGAACAGTTTAATATTCAAGTGTAATTAAAGGTGCAGTATGTACCTTTTATAAAAAAATATATGTTTTTTAAATTTTTTAAAACTGTCACCATGTTGTGATAGTTTATGAGAAAAATAATCTATGAAAAGATCGATTCCACCTCCTCCCTGAGCTGCTACTGCCGTCTGAAGAAATGCATCGAAAACAACCAATCAGAGTCAGGAGGCGGGTCTTAGCGTTGTCAATCACCCTCATGAACGTGCTGCTAAATGTCCCAATGGCTGAGAAACAACTTACCGTTACAGGAAAACTGTATATACGTCGTCATGCTAGATAGCCTTAGCATTCATGACAGGATATGCTACCGGCAGCGAGAGGGTGATTGGCAGTGCTAAGACCCGCCTCTTGGCTCTGATTGGTTGTTTCTCGTTAGCACTGGGAGAAGACAGAGGTGCTTGATTTTTTCACAAAGTAATTGTCTCGTAAATTGTCACAACAGTTACAGTTTCAACAAATATGTAAAAAAAGATTTTTCTAAAAGTTACATCCATTTAACAATAAGCATTAAATCGATTAATTGCATGATAAATTAAAGCAAGCTCAATAATTTCCATTTGCATGGTTTATCGTTTTTCTCTTTTCTCTCCTTCTACCAAAAGATGGATGATAAAAGTTTTCAGTCTGGTGTTTTAGTCTCAACTCGCTATTTTGTTAAGGATAATTTTGTTATCCTTAACAAAATTCCAGTAGAAACCGGATGTTTCTACTGGCGAAAACAACGGAGAAGACGACAAGAAGCAACATTTTATAAGTTGTTTCTGTAGTTATGTTTATTTATTTTGGTATTTAAAATGTCTCCCAGTTCTAGTCTCAAATGTTTTCTCAAAGATGGTCTCAAAATAATAATATTATGGTTTATCATAATGACCTCTGAGGCAATTCATCATCCGCAAAATGTGTTATTGTGCATTCACGTTCAAAACTTCAATTAGCTAAACTTCATTAAGACTTTACTCTCTCCAAGCTCAGTGTCATCATTGATGACCAGATATTTGCTTTAAATGCCTCCTGTGAAAAGATCAACTTGCATAATCCCATTGGTGCGGCTTATTCCTAGTATTAATCACAGGTTGGACATGCTCTGCTAACCATGTGTCTGACAGCTTTATTATGAAAATTTTCTTCCATCTCTTTTTAGAGAGCTAATTTTATTAATGAGCCTTTGGCTGGGTAATAATTGACAACTGCCAAAGACCAGGTGTTTTCCTGCATTTGAATTTCAAAACGGCGCTGGATAGATGTTTGCTTAGAGCGTGTATTCAAATGCTGAGTGTATCAAGATGAAGGACCAGTTCTGGCACCAGCTGCCTGGCACCACTGACACCCTGATTACAGCACCGGGGGCGACGGGTCGGCCCGAACCGCTCCGGGTTAGCATGTTCTGACGGTAAATACCCCAGCCGGATCAGGACTTTGTTCAGTTTGGAAAGAAGCAAGGCGGATAAATAATGGGGTGTGTGAGGAGACGGTGAGACGGCTGGCTGCTTTCGCTCTCATCTTTTCCCTGACAGCTCCGTGGATGCGCCGCTTTTCTTCTTTTAAGGCTCTGGCCTGCAGAGGGACAATTAAAAACAGCCCAGGCTCTCTTCTAGACTCGCCGGATGATTATGGAATACTGATGAGAGGTGAAACCCGGCCGATCCGAACAGCAGAGTCCTGCATTGATTTGTTTCTGGCTGGATGCAAAAGCCTCCAGAAGCTGTGAGAAAACACACAGACTGATGAGCAGGAGGGGTGGGGGGAATATAAAAAATATAAAGTACTGGAAGCAAAACGGGACACATTATGGGATTTCTACACTTGAACTTCCCAACTGTTTTACTGGGCTGTTTGTATGGTGTGTCTTCATTAGAACTGGGAACAAACTCTGCAAAACTCAACATTGTGGCTGAAAATCAGTATCTGTTTATTAAACCACTGAGAATTGATTAGAGCCTAAACTCTAACATCAATCCCTGAACGTTTTGGTTCTTTAAAGGGGCAGTAGTATGTAAAATCGACTTTTCTGAGCTTTATATCATGTTGTATTATTATTCTTACATCCCAAACAAACCTGTGTTGCTTTGATATGAATTTCAGGGGTGCCCAAACACTCAGCTCCTCCAGACTAGCGGCAGCAGCATGTTTTCAATAAACATGAAATTGAAATTTGTTTATTTTTCAAAATTGTAAATGCAAATGAAATCCTTTTGTTTTATCACACGAGTCAGAAGATCACCAACCGGATGTTTCTACTGGCGAAAACAACGAAGAAGACGACAAGAAGTGTTAAGAGGGTGATGGTGCTGCAAGCTTTTTACCGAGTTGTCACGTGAGCAAACTTATTCACGTCTGATTTTAATTGCATTTGTCATTTAATGGAAACACGGCAGTTGCATAATTGCAGTTTTTCGACATTGTTGGAATACCGACGAAGTTTTGCGAACAAACTTTTGTAACGGAAACTAATCTCTAACATCAATTCCTGAAAGTTTTGGAACTGCCTTGTTGCTGACATGTGCTGTACGATAAGCTTTGATTGATTAATTGATTGATTGATTGATTGAACCAGTTATTTGTTCAGTTTTGAATTATCTTCCTCAGGGTTTGCTTGGAAACTTTATTCCTCAAATTAGGAGGCTTTTATTATTTTTCAGACACTAAACTGTGACAACAAAGAAATTTGCAAATACTCTTTCACAACTCAACCGGCTTTAGAAACTTTCTTGACTTTCCTTCCAGCTATTTCCTCTCATCCCGTTTTCCTTCCCCAACAAACTTTGGGAACTCCGTGAGCCTTGGCCTGTCTCACTCCGCGTGAGCCCAGACAGAATGGGCTTGTCAAAAAACAAACAAAAACTGTCGTTGGACTTCAGCTGCTCTGGATTTACGGTAAACCCTTCCTCCAGTTATGAAACATCCAGTGACACATGGAAACCTCGACAGCTTGCAGAAACTTTTCAGATTTCAACTTCTGTTTATCAAAGCCAATTAACCGGAGGGGAGCTGTCCTGATTTGGTCATTGAATAAATGTCTCCATTGTTGTTTTTAATGATATGCTTCTCATCTAATCTACACAGGAGCACAAGAGTGTCGTGCTGATTACGGCTGACCCTAAAAGTAATTGGCAGGCTGCTTGCCAAAGCAGGGAATTAATCTAATGTTTCAGAGCAATGATGAATCAGAAGCATTCAGGATATAAATCACAAGAGGCCCAACAAACAAATGAGAGACTGTAATTATCAAGAGGGCTTTGCTTTGTAGCTTCACCTAAGAACACAGAAGTGAAAGAAAGACGATAGCACTCGTTGAGGATGCAGTCTCAGCAGACCGCCAGGCTGTTTGCAGAAGTCGATGCCTCGCAATTACTTTTCAGCGTCAACCACAATCGACTCAACACTCCAGGCGAGGCAGCAGATTACAGGCGACTGCTTAGAGGTGAGAGCAGGACGGTTGCTGGTTCATCATGGAGCCACAGAAACATCGAAGGCCCTTAAGCAAGGCAACAAAAGCTACGACAGAGCATTCGGGTCAGGGTAAAAAAAGAAGCAAGAAATTAAATTTAAACTCGTAATATTACGTGAATGAAGTCAAAATATTATGAGAATATAGTTGTACAAGAATAAAATCACAGAAGTAATACAAGAATAATGTAAATAACACAAAATATAACAAAACAACACAAGAATAAAGTCATAATGTTTCAAGAGTAGCCGTAATGTTACCAGAAAAAAGCCGTAGTAGTAAAATGCCAATAAAGTCGTCATATTTCGAGAATAAAGTCATAGTAAAAATATGCAAATAAAGCCAAAATAACAAGAAAAAAGTCAGAATATTCTGAAAATAAAGTCATGATATTACCAGCATAAAGATTACTATCAGTAGAAGGATGCAGCCTGCTATGATAATCTGAAGTATTAACAGATTAAGCATTTACTGGTAAAAGCAATATAACTTCACAAGATGCGTAAATTCCTCATTTTACCGCAGTAGTAAGCCTGGCTTCTCACGTGGGAGTACTCATGATATCACAACTTGATTCTCGTACGACGATAGAGGGGCATCGAGAGAAACAAAATCAACCTAATCTCAGCTGAGTTGCTAATCTGGGTGACGAAAAGTCCTCCAGAGTTTAGCATCCTGTCATGTTTGGTGAAGCCGGAGCAGGACCAAACGGCAGACAGGAGTTACAGAGCAACCCGGTGGATTCGGTTCATAAAAACAAAACTCACGGCAACAACAAGACCAGACTGTACAGTCGATCTAACTTTCTGCCTCCTACACTGTCTATGCTGATCTGACACAAAGCTAAACTTTAGCACAGCTTCCGCATAGTTGTATAAAAGTCTATTTTTATTATTAAACATGGAAATGAAGCAACTTTTACAGCTCGTTGTTCAGACTGATGGATTACTTTAATGCCCTGCAGAAACTCTGGACCAAATGTTTGATCTGTCCGGAAAACATTATTCCAAAAGTCCTGGCCTGCATGTTTTCCTTAGAGAACATAAAATATTTGTAATGTAATTTAATCTTAACATCAGCAAGGGTCTTCCAAAGGTCAAATAGTGATGTTTTATGGTTTTTGAAGATTCATTTTAGCCTCTTTTGCTCTGCTTTTAGGGCAAACTTACCATCTACTGTCTGAATTATTTGGTTTTGGTAGCTATTTAAAATATATTTTGGTGAAATCTTGCTTTGGAAATTCATATTTTTTTTATTCTGCTGGGGTTTTATTATGATAACTTGACAGTAGAAGATGAAGAAACAAACAAAAACCCTGCATTTCACCTCCAGATTAAAATTCATTCTTGATGCAAGACCACAGGATCTACTTTCCACGGTGACATTTTAATAAAAGGGTCATGAATTTGTGGCTAATTTGAGCCGTTTCTCGTGTCGACCTGCAGCAGTAAAATGTGACTCCTTGGAAACAAACCAATAATTAAGAGTTAAAAGAAACTGTGAAAACGGCGTCTTCGTCCTCGATCCCGCAGACAAAGGTCAACAGGAACACGATTGATGATTTTGTATCTCCGTTTGCCATTTTTTAACATAATCAGAGCCATTTTTCGGAGGTTGTATTTTCTCTGGAGAGTCATTATCGGTTGTGGAATGCAAATTAGATTTCGCTGAATGAATGTAAAAATCAAACAAAATAATTTTTGAATCCCATTACAATCATGGCTGGCAAATCAAGAATATTTAGGCAGACAAAAGCTTCAAAACAAGCGTTTTGATTGATGAGATGCAGTTTGATCTTTACCAACATGATTTGCTAAAGGTAGAAGATTTCTTTTTAAATGAGCGTTTGTGGGGGCATTTCTGAGCAAATGCAAACTGGTCACAAAACAGTCAATTGTTGGATGATATTTGGCTGCGGATCGGGAGGGGGCAAATAGGAAAAGATGAGGCGAAGGGAAGAAAAGCCAAACGAGGATGGCAGCCAACGCTTTCATGTCCCTCCAGTCCTCTCCTTCGCATGAGGGTTTACTCAGAGAAATCTGCTGCCTGTGGTTCTTCATAAGGCTCTGAATTGGCCTATTGGTGGGATATGTTAGCATAAAAGAGAGACATTTGGACTGGGATTATCACAAGGCCAGACCTCCATGTCTCATCAAAGTGAAGAAACCTGCCAAACAGGCTCATGTAATTCTGACTGTATGCAGACCAACATGTGCATAGAGACCTTGGGCTCAGCCTGTTTCCATACATATTCTGAATGACCCAATGGCCTCCAACAGGACCTGGAAAAAGTATAAATATGGCTTAATCTGTTTGGTATTTTATCTCTTTACAAATACAAACTTCTTTGCACTGAACTCTCTGGGGATTTTATTTGAAACGCCATCATAAAGTTGTGCATAATTTTAAACTTTAAACATATATATTTTTAGGTTGTTTTCCAGTAGATTGTTACATTTATCTGCAAACCCTTTGAAAAACTTGTTCCCCTTCTCTCCTTTGGGGGCGCTGCACCAACAACCACTGAAGGAAACAACAAAAACCTCTGAAGAAGACACAAAGTGTAAACTACAGTGGAGTGGCGTCAGACTTCAGCGGTTGGAGGATTTTTCTTTTGTCTTAGGTAAAAGACCTAAAACTATTTTTGAGTCAAGCATTTCCTATAACTTACGTCAAACAAACTGGTGTGACTTTCATGTTTTAATCTCAAGTGAAGGTTAAATATTTTCATGCAGAGCAAAAATCTGTATTCATTTCGGACTTTTTGGGACAATTTGGGAACCGAAGCTGCAACATTTGCTTCATTTTCAGCTGCTGTGGTTCTCTTTCGTACTGCACTGTCAAACAAACCAAACCCTTTGAAAAACCTGTTCCCCTCCTCACCTGTGGGGGCGCTGCTCCAAGAACCGCTGAAGGAAACGACACAAATGTCATGAACAGATAATCTCTCTTTTCACCACAAAAGGTTTGCCTTCTCGTCTGTGATCACTTTGATTTTCCGCCACTGTATTTCAAATGAAATCAACGGGTAACGGGAGTAATTTACATCTTATATCTTTCTGAATAAAGCCTACTTCAGTAAAGATACCAATGAATCACATACATATCACTAATATCTACTAACTAGCTTTATTTTGAAAAAATCACTCACTATTGGCTGTCTTCTGCGTAGCAGTTAGCTTGAATAGCCGCTAATCAGGTATTAGCTAAATAACATACTGACTGTTGATGCCATCTTTGTTGTCAATGTGCCATTGTTTAATCGAGTCAGTGGAAATTGGTAGCTTGAATAAAATTAGCTTGTGTAGCTTATTAGCTTCAGTTGTCAGTTAAAAACCATTGCTATTCTCTCCACTTACGTCTTTTGAATGATTGGATCATACAACTAAGTCGGAAATCTCTTTAAAAAGTAGTAATTATCAAGCTCTCTCTTCAAATTCATTGTCACTGTTGCACTGTTGAGCTGTTTACAAATTCTCCACTTATTATTATCCGAGGGAGCCGGCTTTGAAACGGTTCGGTTATGTTACAGTTCTTCCAGCTTGTTGTTAGCATAGCTGTAGAGTTGTTGGCCAGTGTAAACGTAAAGTCAGCTAGAGATGATTTTTTTAATGTCAAGGACCAAATGCTATGTGCGACTGCTAAACCCCAGAAAGCCTACAGCGGCGGCGTCTGGAGGACTGATGTTTCTGTATTGCGCTGTTGGAGGAAAAAACCTTGAGGGCCCTGGAGCAGCTGAAGCGAAGGCGGTGGGTTAAGCTCTTTAGTTCATGAATGAAAGTAATTACATTCAGTCTGAGCTCCATAACAACACTCTTGTGATTGCTGTTTTTATATTTCTCGTGACGAGGCCTAAAAGTTGCTTCTAAGGGACTGCATGGCCGTTTTCTGAGTGGAGCAGATCCTTCACCACTCCCTGTTCATCCTGACAGGGAAAAACAAACAAATGGATGTTTATGACTAATTTTATAGCCTTTAAATTAATTTGTAGCATTCCAACATGCATTTTCTGTTTGCCAACTAGAGGTATGTTTATATAGCTGCAAAAGGAAGCTATAAAACATAGGTGTTTGTTAACCAACAAGCTCCTTTAATTGGAATATTAGTGCATTTTTGCAGATCTCCCAACCATCTGGTGTGTATTATGAAGTGTGCAGCTCAGACAAAACAAGATGATTAAAGAAAATGTGGCAAAAAGAGCCACAGGCCATAAGCACAGAAGTGCAGCTGTTTATCCAGCTGCAGAAATGCATAAACATACCGAGTGCTTTGCAGTGGAATCTTTAACCCTTGAACTTTTCATATTTATTACAACCGTAAACGTCATTACTGGATATTTGTGTGACAGAGCGACACAAAGTGGTGCATAATTGTATAATTGTGAAGCGGGGATTTCTCTGCCAGCGTCTTACACCTAGAGACGGAGATGTTTTATCATTCTCTGCAAAATTGGATGGAGACCATCTGTGAACACCAGTTTTTCTCATCTTGGCACAGATTTTGGACTTTAACTGGGCCATTAAAACAAATGCATAAGCCTTGATGTGAGCTCTGGCTGGATGTTTATAGTCATTACTACTCGAGTCTTTCAGGTTTTTTTTTATCTACATTTTAAACCGCTGCAGTTCTCTTTCACGCTGCACTGTGTCAAAAAGTCCAAACTAATTAAAGAACCTGTTCCCCTCCTTACCAATGGAGGCGCTGCAGCAAGAACCACTGAAGGAAATGACATGAAAACCTCTGAAGATTTTCGTGTCTTCAGACACGAAGAATCTGAAGACGCTTCCTGCAGAAACTTCCTGCTTACTGAGATGTAAACAAAAATAGAGTAGTGTCAAGTTTCAGTTGTAGGGTTTCTCTTTTGTCATTGGTAAAAGACCGCGAGTCATTTCTCATGCTATCGTTAGCATTAGCATTTGTTTTGGTTGTTTTTACCCAGAATGCCCTGCGCTGCAGTCCATGTCCTGCTTTTAAGGCGGCTTCTGGTTGCATCTGAGTTTTGTAGGCGGTCCAGAGTTCCTGTTTTTGGTCCGATTAGTTTCACACGTCCCCCAACCAAACTGGACTTTCTATTCAAACTGGAGTCTGATTAAAGTGGACCAAACAGGGCTGGTGTGAATGAACCCTTAATGTTTTTAGATTTACAATCTGAAACAGAAAACTGTTCACGTCAAACTGCTTGGATGTGTTTTCAGTGGAACCGACTCAGCAGCATCATATAGTCTTGTTAAAATCTCCAAACCCAAAATCTGTAACTGCAAATAAAAATAAACAGACTCAATTCTTGGATTCTTTCTGGCTGGAAACAAAAGAAAGAAGCATTAGATCTGGTAAAGTGGCTTTGCTGCCCTTTTCTTCAGATTTCACCCTTTCTAATGCTGCGCTTCATCTCCTCCTCCTCCTCACCCGCTTCTCGCTGTTCCAGTTCTGAGCACCACCATTGTGCTCATAATGGCCTCAGATGCACAAAAACAGATTTAAAAACACATAGCAGGAGGGGCGGAGAGGGAAGAGAAAGAGGCTCCAGAGGTGGCTCTGGTTGCAGTGGCATATTTTTGTTAAGCTTCTTTGCAGCGTGCCCCACAGATATACAAGAGGAGACGCAGCGACACGGAGGATACGCTCGCCTCATTAAAACGATACTCTTAGAGAGGTGAGCGCCAACTAGGAGACAATAGGGATCATAGAAAAGGCCTGCAGCCCTTCACATATTCAAATGAGGGGAATGCATGTAGATTTTCAGTTCATTATATGAAAACGTTTGTCGATGTTCAGATAAACAGCAAGCAGCCGTCAGGATTAAATAAGCAGTGTGGAAGAAAAAGGATCGATTCGGTGAAAGCCATTAGTCTCCAGACAATTAGCGCTCATGTAGTCCGCAAGTTGGGTCCAATATGAAAGCAGCAGCTAAAAGGGGAATTAATTAATCAGCTAATTAATCAGCAGCTTTTCCCCGACTTACAAGCAAATGTGTAGAACCACAAGGGTTCTTGGGTTTATTTTGCCCAAACTTTGACGTTTTGAATTAAACTGTTTTTATTTGGTCAAAGATAATCTGATGCTGATTTCAATAATTATCAGAAAACATCCACACCTCAGAAAAACTAAATCTGTTTTTGTATTTTTGATTTAGTTTCTAGTGAAAATATCTCAACACGTTTGAAATCAGACAAAACTAATTTACAAACAACCTTTCAGAAACAGATACAGGAGCTTGTTTTAAGTCAATAATTCCTTAGTATTGATGAAAAAGTTCCAGTTCAACTGGCAGGTTGTTGAACTTAACACAAGACCATTTTCACCAATGAAACTGGAACATTTTCATCAATATCAAGGTATTACTTACTTAAAACAATTTCTTATAGCTGTTTTTTTTCATTTTACTTTAACTGTAATAAGATATTTGTACAAGAAACACTTGGTAAGATTTTGAGTTTTGCATTAGATCCAAACCAATCAGGTTGCAGACGCATCAATCCGATATTAATATCTGTATCGGTCCGATATTTAAACAAATCCTAGTGAGAATGTGACTGATCCATAAGGGCAGATCTATTCAATCCAATTCTAAACTTTGTACCTTTATTATTTAATTTACATCATATTTAGACTTTCAGAAAGTTTTTGTCAGTTGGTTTATTATTTATTTTTACTGGTTTTTCTACTCCTAGCTGCAGTGACTGAACAAATTAACTTTTTTTGTTTTTTACTTTGTTGACCAAGCAAAATGTGCTGTACAGGTTCAGAGTTATCAAATAAATTTGTAATTCAGTACGTTTATGTCTATATTTAAAAATATCGGATAGGCCGATACTAAACCTCAGATATTGGTACTGATATTGGAAGTGAAAAAAGTGCATCGGTGCAAAGTAGTCCGACAATTGAAGACGTCAAATTTAATCTTTTTCACGGCACTTTTGATTCCTTTATGTAGAAAAATCAATACCATCTGCAGGAAAAACACATAATTGTTTAGATATTACACAAATCCTTAAAAGAAACTTAACTACTTGTCACTTCAGAAACACGGGAAGCAAAAGGTTATGTTGAAATACCAAAAAGAGGAATTGTCCCGATCCACATAATTATTCCCAAACATTACAACGTATAAACTGAGCTGCTGGTTTGAACACTTCCTCCTTTTCATGCTGACAACAGTTTGTGTCTAAAAAACTAAAAGTAAAACGTTTGAAAGTGATAGAAAAACAACATGTTTCTATTTAAATGTGGAATCTACGCCATGGTTTCATAATTTAATATTTGCAGATGGAATACTGTGAAATTCTTCTGGTCTGTTTACTGTTTTGTGACAGTAATGAGGAGCGGCGAATTGCTCTCTCATCCCGTCACCAGAACACATCCTATAGAGCAATAATATGGCGAACTAACACTTATCTCAACACAGTAAATTGGTTACAGTGCCGTCTGAGAAACATCACACTTCTGCAGTCCTAACTGAACTCACAGGTTTGCTTTATGCAGACTTTTCACTCCAAACACACCATTCTTACTGCGCTAATTAGGTAAACATTTTCTTCCTTTGAAACACTAATCAAACTGCCAATTAGCCCGTCGCCTGTCAGTCCAGAATTACTGTCATGTTTTTATTATTATTTTGTTCTCTTGCATTTGTAATTTAGCATTTCAGAGTTAATCGTTTTGATGTAAACGTGACAAGTCCTGGAAAAGTCTGATGAGCAACCAGAAACCTGAAGTTATGGATGGAAAAACGTCACCAGTTCATCTCAGGGTGAAATAATGCAAACACCCTCAGATCTAAGGGAAATTTAGAAACACAAGTGGAAGGAAGTCAGAATACCCGGAGAAAAACTACAAATGAACCCTGCAAATCACAAAATCTTACTTTACAGTACAAACATCTAAGAAACAAGTCAAAACTAACTTACAAGAGTTGGAGAGCAACTAGCTACATCTACACAATTACATTTACTTGAGTAACTTTTTTCAAAACATATACTATTTTTACTACGCTGTACTTTTTACTTTTGCTTGAGTAATTTTATTACGAAGTATTTCTACTGTCACTTAAATAAAATGTCTGGATTTTCTGCCCACTGAATGAGAAACAGACATGTTTTCAACAAGAATCCACCAGACACAGACACACAGTTTTCATTAAAGTTTTCTAAGTTTTTTAATGAAAGAAACTGATTTGGAATTTTTTTCTTTTTCCTGATTGTCATTTTTTGTTACTAATATGAAATATTGTCATTTTGTCCTTAAGATACCAACATTTCCACTTAACTTTATATTTTGTTCTGTCTGTTTATGTAATTTTTTATTTATTAAATGACTGACAATTTGATCAGATGCTCAGTACTTGTGTAGACTTTTTACCAAACACTTTCTTACTTTTACTCGAGTAATTTCTTGGACGGCTACTTTATACATAATCGGTTGGACCATATATAAAGTCAAGTGGAAATTTGGGTATTTTAAAGATCAAAATAAATATAATTTATATAAATTACAAAATAACAAAATCAGGCAAAAGAAAAACATTTCCAAATCAATTTCTTTCAATATAAAACTCGTGAAACTTTAAAACACCCTGTAGTTCTGTGTGTCTGCATCATAATAAAATGACTCCAGTAAAAGCAAAAATAAATACAGTATAGTAAAAAATACCTTTAAAAGTAATTATTTTTCCCAAAAAGTTACTCTAGTAAAAGTAATTACCCAACTCTGGAATCAACCTACCAGAAACGTGTTATATTATAAATATTTGTCTTTGTTTTATATTTTTATCTATTTAAAAATGTCATTGCTGTCAATTTTGTAATGGATTTGATTAGTTATCCATAAATTCTACTTTCTCTCAGTATTTTGTACATTTTAATCAAATCTAAGCCTCTTCTTCCTGTTCTTAAATATTCTTCTTCTATGGTGGCCGAGTTGCCGCCATGTTTGATCCAGATTCACCTTTAAAAGACACTTAAGTCCCTTTTGAAAGCCTTTGCTTCCCTTTTAGTTCTGCTGGCGTTTGGGGGGAAAAAAAAAGTCAAATTTGTTTAGTTATGCTTATGTTGTGACTACAAAGCATCAGAAACATATTGGATTTTATAATAGGACTCCACTCAGTATGCAAATTCCTCCACGGTGGGTCTTCAAGGCAATCACAGAAACACTCAGCCGCCGCTCTTTGCTTTCCTGGACATGCTCTATTTTTGCACTGAACGGGTAAAAAAAAGTGTTTATTTTCAGAATTATTTGCCGTTGCTGGCTCCAGCTTACAGTTACAAAGCGGAGGAAATGAAAGCAGTCTCTCCTGGCAGACAAACTCCAACAGGAATTTAAATATTGTCGCATCATAATTTAATTACATCTCTGCCAAATTTCACTTTAACCCAATTCTGATGGCTTTTATTCTTGCTTTTGTTGGAGAAAACTAAAACGGGAGGAGCAACACGTGCTCTTCGCTCCTTAGAGGTTGTGACAGTCCTCTCAACACCCCGCCGGTAATGGAGGAGTTGCACTGAGGGGGTCATTAGACTGACGAGAGCAATCTGAGCAGATCCAAAGCTTTCTCTGTGCGCAATTAAGGAAAATTATCAGTCTGCGTTTTGGCAGGGCAGCGGACTAATGAAAATGTGCTGCGGTCAGCCTGACTGTAAAGAGGAGGAGAAGCTGCATCTCGGGTCACCTGATGTCTTAAATGGAGGCTTTTCCACTGAATTATTGGCTCCATCTGCAGATAACGGTTTGGGTTTCTGATATAAAACCTAATTTAGAGAAGATTTCTTCATTAATTCTGAATTCAAAGCATGAGAAGAGATGCAGACGGATTGTAAGATTGATGAGAGACGTGTTGCACCAGGCTCTACCGGATGAAAAGGATCACAGGTGAAGGGGTCTGAATAAAACAGATGTGTAGCATCTGTCTGTCTCTAAATGCTCAGAATGTCTCTACTGAACTCCATTCTGTTCAGATTTTGATCAAAAAGTGTATGAAATGTTGAGATTACGAGTAAGTTTAAGATCCGTGGTGCAGGGCAGCAAACATCCCAGTTAGAAACTAATTAGGGATAGAAAAAGATGCTTAAAGGGGCAAAATTGACTTTTTATTATATAATCAAGTGACTACATTGACATCAGTTGTTATAAAAATGTTATAAATATCAATTATCACTTAAAAATTGACTTCCTGATTTAACGTCTCTGTCTCTTTAAGAAGCTCGTGCTCCTTCTGAAGCTCCACCTCCAGAAAGTGATCACAACATGGCTCCTCTATTAACCCTTTAGCAACTTTTTTACCAGCGTTTCACTCAGTAGTAGCTCCGATAATGAGCTCAGCAGTTCCACCAGGTGTTTGCTAATTGCTGCTGGCTAGTCTGAAGGAGCAGAGTGGGGGAGGAGCTGCGCCTTAAAGGCGGGGCTAGGTCCAACCAGACGTTTCGGACACTTGAATGGTTGCCATGGAGATTAAAGGATTTCTCAAACACGCATGAAAGAGTCAAAGCAACAATACAGGTACGTTTTTGATGAGGGAATAACAATATAACATGAGGCAAACCTCAAAAAAGTTAATTTTACATAATATTGCCTTTAAAAGGGTTAATTTAATTTTAAATTTTATTGTTCATTTAAAAGGGAGAGATCATAGTTAATTCGAACACTCGTAAAGTTATAAAAAAGAGATATAAATTCTACAGTTTCAAAAACAATTACGATATTTAGAAATGAGTACAATTCTGGTTCATCTTCAGCCAATTTTTAAGCCTTGAAATTAATATTTTCATGTCAGTTACAGAATTAAAATCAGATGGTAATGAGCTCCATAGTTTACGACTGCTAATAGAGTCCAAAGGTTATTCAAAATGGTTCTTCACAGTCATCAAAAGAAGAATCTGAGCCAAGTGAAGTTAAACTGTGGCACCAGATGAGTTCTGGGTAGAAGATATTCACAGATAAAAAAGATTTTTTTTATTTTTGCTGCAAAATGCATGTGTATTTTGCCCAGTTTTGGCTTAATTACTGCTATAACTAAGTTTTACAGAAATGACCAGTTTTGAGTCTGCTCCAGTTAAAGTATCTGACAATTATTTAAATAATCGATCGATCTCATTACGTGTAACCAACGTATTTACAACTGCAGTCAAAGTCTACCTTCTTCAGATTTTTGTAGCAGGGTTTATTAGCAGGCGGAGACGTCAAAGCCAATCAGTGCAACGCCGGTTCTTGCAGGATGTTCTCTACATGGTATCCTAGAAAGCTGACAGAGCCAAACACCAAACAGACAGTGCATACCACCAGTCCCCCCCTCTGCTCTCACGCAGGCATCGCGTCGTCTCAAATTAGGCCTCCTGCACAGACACAAAGATGTGCGTGCGTCCAACCAGCCTGGAGTCTCCGGGAATCCGGCGTCAAATGTGGCGAGCTTTCATCAGCAGAGTCAGAGCTGCAGGCGAACGCTGCAGCTCCTCTGAATTACTCCGTTAGACACGCACATCGCTTCAGAACAGGTGATATCGCTCCCGAGATCCTTCTGTCACGTTATCTCTTCATTCGCCATTTGAAAGGCTCCTCGATTTACAGCAGAGGCACGAGTTACGTTGTTTTACACCGCAAATAAAGTTGATTTAAGGTCATTTACCGTTGGCGCAATAAGCATTTTGCAAAATGAAAGTGGAAAAAAATAAATCCCTCTGCAGGTAAAGATTTATCTGTGTTACTGACTGGCTGTATTTTAAACAAAAGTTGTTTAAAATACTGAATACAACCAGAAATGGGCTAATTATCAGCATCAAGGTATACGACTGTTTAAAACAAGACACTTTCAAAAACTGCAGACATTTCCCTTTATAGCGTTCCAACAATTTACATTTCTTTAAATAAAAAGACAGAAAAAATGCAAAAGAGGTTAAATCTCTCCTCTGTCACCTATTTACTGCTGCAGCCTGAAAGACGGTTACTACATTTTATTTCCTGTTTACAAATAAGAAAGAAAACTGAATATAAATTTGTCTGGTTGTAAAAAATACGGACAGTTTTGGTGTGAAAACGAGCGGAAATAAATCAACTGTCACTTTTAATGGAACATCATTTTAACTCTCCATTTGGGAAGCTAATATGTGTTTTTCAGTAGTTTTACCCAGTTTGAGTAATATTGCATTATTAGTTATGCTATTTTAGTATTATTAGGAATAATTGTTGGCTTTTGGTTCTAAGTTAAAACATTTAGACCATGTTTGCTGTAAATATTTATATAAATACAGTGAAGCTTTACTCAAGGTTACCAGATTGTGTGAACCTCTAAGCATAAGTTTAAAATGACAAGTTCAACAAACTCAATGTTTCAAAGAAACAATAATTTTTTTAAAATAAACGTCTACATTAGATAGAAAAATAATAAGAAACAGAAGTCAGTTCTTTACAAATTGTAATATTTCTTTATAAGTTTTAAAATTTTCCATTAGAGTATTTTATAGATTGAAATTTCTCAATATTTTTGGTTAACTCTGAGAATTAAAAACAGTTTTTATGTATTTGTAATATCAATAATTAACATCCTACATGGCAACAACACCAAAAACTAACATGAATCCTAATCTGAAGTGAAGAATTACTCTGTTAATGATTTAATAAGAATAAAACCAGGAACATCTGTGTCGCTAAGCTAACCGCTATGCTAACAGTTAACCGGGGCTGTTAACAACATACAGGGCGACAAAAAACAAAAAAACACCACAAATCCTGATCTGTAACTTAACAGTGAATAATTTCCCTGTTAATAATTTAATATGTGTCTGTTACATCAACAAAACCAGGAACATTTGTGGTGCTAAGCTAACTTCTGTGCTGCTAGTTATTTGAAGGTTGCATTTGGAGACGATCAGCATTATAAATGAGAGGAAATGCTAATAATAATAATACATTTAGAACTTTATATGTAGGCTATATTGTCAATTAAATCTTTGAAAATATGAAGTAATATGTGGATTCAGGAAAAAAATATATTTTTGTGTTGCTAATCAAGCACTGGAAGCTTTTATAGTTGAAGCAAACAGAAAAGTTTAGGTTACAAAACTTGAAGAAAATAGTGCAAATTGTTTTTTAGGAACTGACTGATAAACTGTCAAATAATTTGACTTTTCTAGCTCAAGCATTCAAGGTACGGTTTATATTTTAATTTTTTTGGAATCTATATTTTAGTTTGCGATAACATGCAAGTAAAATGGAGGAAACGGTGAAAAAGTACAATAAATCATGAGTATTGTTCCTCGTTTAAGCCTAACAGTTAAAACAAATACAATGTTGACTTTGGATTCTCTTCTTTTTACTGAACAAAATCAAAAAGAAAAAAGTGGGAGTAACTAATTTAGCATTGGTAAATTGAAGAAACTGTCAAATAAAAGCTGAAAAACAATAAAAATAACAACTTATCTCACCCTCGGGCACTCTGCGTCCAGTAATTAGAGAAAACAGCTTCTAGTCTGGAAAATCGTTCTGTCCAAGTTGAAGCCAAAAGAACGATTTTGTTTGATGAGGACGGCTTATAGTGAATAAATCTCCTTAGCTGTCAAACTCTTGATCAAAGTTACACTTGTTACGTTGTATTCAATCATAAACTGTTATTGATCTTGTTCTGAGAACATCCCTGCAGTGCATTGTCTGAGATGATTAAGTGGAACATCTTCGCTCATTTGTCACGTTTCAAATCTACCGCAGTGAAAATAACCAGCGCAAGAGCAAATCATGCAATCCTGAAGCTGCTGCTGTAATAAAACCTGAAGATTGAAACCAAATAAATCACCACCTGATAAAAGAACAGCTGACCTAAGCTAGACAGGCACAGGGGAACGTAATCAGCAATCTGCAAGTCTAAACAAAACCCACGCAGGTGTCAGGTGTTTCAAATTAAAACAATTGTTCACTCATGGAAAGATTGTCAGCTTTGTGAACAACCTTTCCTCTCTGTGGGAAACTGTCTGAAAATGGTCTTATAAACCTACCAAGATTAATGGAAATAAATAATCATATACACATGTGATAAATGTAGGTAGGTTGGTAGGTATATTATCGTTAGGCAGACAGTTAAGTAGGGAAGGCTGGCAGACAGGTAGGTGACAATGTAGGCAGGTTCGTTCGTAGGTAGGCAAGAAGCTAGGTGGGTAATTTGGTAAGTAGGTAGGTAAGTCGGTGGTTAGGTAGTTAGGTTGGCAGGTCAGTAGGTAGGTTTGCAAGTAGGTGGTTAGGTAGTTAGTCCGCCAGGTAGATCAGCTGGCATTTGGGCAGGTGTGTATGTCAACAGGTAGCTACGTAGGTAGACAGACGTGTCATCCCTAAAATGCAGACAGTATTTGCTTCTATGAGCCCATCGCTAATGAACGAATCATCACCAAATGGCAGCAAGCTACCAGTTGATCAAGTATTTTAATTTGGCCGCTGCTTTTCTTTTGAAATCCTCTGGACACAGTAAGGGTCTACTTACTTTCTCACACACAGTTTTTCCCCACAGTGGTTTTGTCTTTAATCAACAATAACAGCTCATGTAAAAATTCAAATACTTTTAGAACTTGGTAACTGATTTCAATCAATTAATGATACATACGTGTTTGTTTAGGAATTTATCGACTTTCTTTTGGCTTTACAAGCCCCAGACAAATAAAAAGCCACATGCGCATTTGTTGAATTTTTTTTCCGTTGCTGTTTGTTGGACAGTAAAAACCACCCGGACCACGTTTTACCGCCTTCTGTCTCTGTCGCCCTGACGATGTTCTCATTCTGCTCCCGTCTCTGGGAAAACCCTCCATCCCTCGCTTACTCACCGTGTTTCACGCAACATAAAGAGACAAAGTCTTTCATCCAGATCCACGAGGCGCTAAAACAAACATTTGTTTGTTGTTTTTGCTCATTTCCCACTCGCTGCTGTGACATGATGTGTGTGTGTGTGTTAATAAGTAAGACAAGTGTGCCTGTGTCTTCGTTTCTGTGCTTTTATGATGTATCTGCTGTGAATTGGGAACACGCGCCAAAGACGGGTCACAGCTCTCCTTGTATTTGCACATTAAGAAGCTTTGCTGTTTCCCCTCATTATTATTCATTTTTATTCTGTATAACGCCGGAAAAGGTCCCTGCAGATGTTCCTCTGGCTTATTGTCAAAAGTTATCTGACTGATATAAGGAAATGTCAGGCGAATCCAAAAGTAAAAACAAGTTGATTATTCCTTTCTGTGAAAGGTCACCTGTGACACCGTGTTTCAGGAAAAGTAAGATAAATTTGTGCAACATGAGGTGCGCTCGGCCAAACCTAAGCTGCTCGTATGCATCTCTGCTCCGGCTCCGGAGAAAGACCCCAGAGTTTTTCATTTGTTTATAAAATCTCTGGGAGTCTGATAAACTCTGTGTCACTCAGCGGCGGCTGCAGCTCATCTCAGGACTTTTTGTCGCGTCTGTTCGCCGTTTCATAATCTCGTGTCTCCATCGGGCTGATTGTGCACATGCAGTCGTTTTGTGCTCTTTCACAGGTGACTGCTTTGCTCCTAACGCTCATGGACAAAGTGCATAAAGATTGCTTTCTATGGAGCGCGTTCTGAGCGGTCGGGGAGGTTTGTTTACCTCAGGGAGGCGGTGACGCTCGGCACGAAGAATAAACATGTTGGAGATGTTTTACCTCATTGTGTGGCTTTAAAATAAGGCTGTACGCAGCGCTGTGGGTAAACAGAGGTGATAATATGGTAAAAAAAACAGAATGTTCACAGCGGTAAAAAGGCAGACATCATCACCACCATGTTTGACTGGAGGTATGATGTTCTTTTCTGAAATGTTGTGTGATTGGCTAAAAATACAGATAAATTATTTCTGCAGGAACATATAAATGTTTTGTTTCAGTCATACAGTTAATCCCATTTCCATCCACCTCATATCAAATTGTATCACTGCAGATGGTCTTTATTTTTGATTCCACAGCTGATCAGTCACCTGAATAACTTTCAAATTAAACAAAATTGGTCTCAAACGTCTGTGCTGCAATTTTTTTTGTTTGTGCCACTATTATTTTAAATATTACATAAAAAGAAAGTTTCCAGGAGTCACCAGAAATCAACTTGCCTTGATCACTGTGGTAGATTAGCTACCGCTGCTATTAGCTAAGCTAATACTGGGGTGGCAGATTAGCTAATTTAAACACCTGCTGTACTGATGATCTGTCAGAGTTGGTGTTTAACTAAACCAAACGACACAGAATTCCACAGCACATCTACATGACAAAGTTGTCATAGTCAGGCTAGCATAACTGACCTACTTCTCACTCCTTCGCTATTTTTTATGAATAAAAATAGCGATATGTTATCTAGTTGTCATGTTGACAATTAGTAGCAAACGCTGCTCCACTGCTTCATTAAACGTCACATGTACATTTAAGATTTAGCACGTTATACTGACAACTTAACAGCTAAGTCCAATGCTAATTATCGTTAGCAAACAGCTTTTTGGAGGTGGGATACTGTATTTAAGGTATTTTTGACCTGAATTGAATTGATTTCTTAATACTGCAGGTCAGACAGTAACCAGTCCTGGTTGAAATGTATTTTAGATTTATAAATGAAAACATTATTTGTAAACAACTTTTTTCATCTACTCTGGTTATATTTGAGTTGAAACTTGTAGGTGTGATAAAAACACATCTCTTTTGTTTACTGTTTTTGTAGAGCTTTTTAAATTGTGCTTTATTTCATTTATTTGTGCACATTTTGCCTCATTGGGAGCCTTTAACTTCCAGCTGTACAAGTCTTTGCAGAAAAAGTGAGGCAATGATACGGTGGAAAATCAAAACATACGTTGGTGTTCCCCGCAGCTCCCTGCTGAGCATCATGCAGATTTACGCTGCAACCCCGTGACAGTGAACACAGCGCAGCGTGAATTTTCCCCTTGCCTAATGATGCAAATTATTAAAACGCCTTTCCTTTCGCAACCTGTTTCATGCACTTTCTTCCAGAAATAATTGAAGAATCTTTTCATGTTTTCAATTAGCTAGTTTTTTCCCCTCCCGCCTTTGCCTCCCCGGCTCATATTCCTAATTGCTAAAGATTCAGGGTTTGCCTGAATATTTTGTGGGGCATCGCAATAATAAACAGACTCTTTATTTTTCCTGTCAGTCTTCTATGATATAACAAAGAAGCAAGAGGGGGGTTATAAATAATCACTGAAAGAAAAACATTAATTTTTCCCCTTTCTGCCTAGGAAAAGATACACACTTATCCCTCACAGGGAGTAATTAAACAGAGTATTATTGACACAGCGCAGTTATTCTGGTGAAATTTGCTCCACTCGCACCTGATGCCCATAAAATCCAGATACTTCAGGAAGTTATTCTGAATTAATTCTTGTTAGTGTTTCATTAACGAACTTTTAACTGCTTGTGTTTCTGGTCCAGTGTTTGCGTCTCATCATGACTTCTAAGGATTTCCATATTGATCTTCCAAATATTTTATGAAAAATGACAATGAATTATTTAAGTCTCAAATGTACAAACACAACAGATTCCACAGTGTCATTATTTATTAACCAAAGACAAAGAGAAAACACTGTGAGTGAAAGACTAAAGAATCGATGGATTTAAGCAGAAATAACTCTGACTTCAATGGTTTCTCTTTTTGTAACCATCAACGTCGGCCTGGTCTTCTTCACGTCTCTTCATTCGTTTAGAGTTGGGAGTTTTTCTCAAGAGCTGCATCATCCTTGACTGCAGAATTCAAGTGCGACCATAAAATATTCTTATTTCAATTCCGTCACGTTTTCACTCGCTAAAAATCTCAAAACAGCAGCTAACATGAGCTAAAACTGTCAAGGAGCTGCTTCACTCCCACAACTTCAAACCTTCACAATAAAAGCCTTAAACGTGCCTTTTTGAATTTCAAGTCCATTAAAACAGCTTAAAGGAGCTTCTCTGCTTGTGAAAACGCAGCAGCCTGGATGCTGGATGGATCACATTAATCACTTCTGGTAAAACACTAGAAACTCTGTACGGCGGCCTTGATGTGCTAACCACATCAATAAATCATCAAGCACAACTACAAATTTAAAAAGTACAACAACATTAAGGAAACAGTGGGAAACCTGAGACAGCGCTGATTGGACGATTCCACTTTCGAATTGGCTTTAATTTGTCGAAATATGAATGTTAGCAGCGCTAAACAAGAATATTTAGAGTTGGAAAATACTTCAACTCCATTCTTTTTTACAGTTTGGGCATTAATGTTGCGTCTTCTGAATTTGCAGTTGTTCCAAGTTAATGTTGTGTTCTTCAGCTTGTAGTTGTGTTTAGTGATTTATTGAAGTGGTTTGCACTTCAGGGCCACCATAAATACGTGCTTGATGCAACATGATGAAAACGCTACAGAAAAGAAGCGGCTGCAGATAAAAGTTAAACACATAAAAAATTTAATTTGTGTGTTCAGCCAGTTCGTGGGCCATCGCTGTTAAACAACGATCGCTTTAATCAGTGGGAAAGATTTTGTTTGCGTCACAGAAATCAATAGTAAATATGATTTCCTGTGATTATGGAAGTACTGATTGCAGTTTTCTGGTCTTTCACTGATGTTTTCTGCAAGTTATGTCTAAAATACATAATAGTATATTACAAGAACATTTGTTAATATAAAGATTGATTGAAAGAGACAGCATTTATAATTTGTGAGGATCAAATTACAAATGCAAATAGAATGTTGTGTTTTCTTTGTTATTGTCTTTATTCATACACGTTGCCTGTTTTGTGTTTATTGATTTTTAGTTGCTTATGGTACAGAAAATTGACTTTTGAGAGAAAAGACGGACTATGTAAGTTTTTCAACATGTTACATGTCCATTTTAAGGTGTAAATGGATAAAATAAACAAATAAATCTTTAAAGAGATTTGGCCCCTGACGATTTTTTTATTTTTTTTTTTGTCTGAACAGTAGCAACAAATTTGCTCAGTTGACAACAAAAGGGTGATGATTATTAACCAGGACGGTTTTTTGAGTCGCCACCAGGCTTTTCCTGGTTAAATAAAGATGAAAACAAAAAATAATTGGTGCTATGAACAGCAACCACTGCTTCTCTACAGTCACTGCTGCTTCTACTGAGGCTTTACAGATAAACTTCCTGCTGCTTTTCTTTTTAAATCTTTCAAAAACAACAACAGTGAAAGATGTATGCAAATAACTTCAGAACATTGCAGCGACCAAATCGTTTTTATTATGATTTATACATCAAACTCTTTCTTTCCTTCCATTATTTTATCAAAACTGCTTGACAAAAGTAATAAAGAGCTTCTCTAAAGTTTGCATAGTTCTCTTGCGTTAGTGTTTTTCTAATAACCACTTTGTGGTAATTTCTGCGTAGATGTTTGTGATGGCTCACTCTAACTGTATATAAAAGTCCAAATGGCCCATCAGAACAGAGGAAGGCGGTACGTTAACGTTTATGGCTTCTACCTGCAGGCCTCTACGTTAATTTCCCCGCTTTATTATGAATAAGTCGAAGCAGTAACCAAGCGTCCTCGGAGTGCAGTAAGATACCAGTGGTTGGTATATTGTTCTGTTTGGGTTATGTTCAGCCTCCAGCGTGCCCAAACCTTTCCTCACGCCACGTAGTTATGTGTCTCACAAGAAAGATCTGAGTTTCGTCTAAGTGTGCAACGATAATTGCAAACGCCGGGACAACTGATGCAAAAATCAAAACAGAAACAGAAACAGAAGACGAAGAAGACGAAGAAGGCGCCTCTCCCATGTCTTACAATCGAGTCGTTCACCAATCAATTTCCTGTTCCTTCGTTTAGCACCATTGTGCCAGTGAGGCAGGAACTGAAATGAGGCCTTTTTCTCTCTGAAACAAAGTTTTGCATTCCAGTGTGATTGTGTAGAAGAAGAAGAAGAAGAAGAAGAAGAAGAAGAAGAAGTGAGGTGCCAATGATGGAAACTGCATGTTATATTCTAACGCTTTACAGACTGTAAGTAGCATTTATTGGTCCAGTTTACCCAAAAATAAATTAAATTAACACCCACATCATGAGCTAAAGTCGGTTATTTACCCGTTTTTAAATGAAATTTATGCAACAACGATGGTAAATGTGGGAATATATGGAGCAACACTAGTGATTCATCTCATTGCAGCGACTTCACAGGTTGACATGCAAATGGACGCCTAATTCAGAAACATCAAATATTATTACAGCTGGGCAATAAATATTTTTTTATTGATTCACCAAAATTTGGGTTTTTTGAAGATTTAACTTTAGGAAAATCTGGATTTTAATTTTTGTTTTTGTCTTCTTGTTTTACAGATTTTAATTCAGATCAACTTTACGGCGGAGAATTATCACCGGGCTAAGATTTATTTTGTAAATACGAGAATAAAGTCATAATATTACCAGAATAAAGTTAGAATATTAGGAGAATAAAGCCATAATTTTATGAGAACTCGAACACAAAAAGATACAAATCATTAAAATTAGGAATGTTAAGCATCTTGTGAAGTTATACTTGTAAATTATTATCAGTAATTTGTGCAAACAACTGTGTTTATTTCAAAGATATATTTTGACAAACTCAATAAAACAACTTTTTCTCATAGTTTAAGAAATTTCTTCTGGGAAAATTTTATTTGCTAATATTGTTATTTTTTTGCAATTCAACAAAAATTCTCGTGGCCTGACCTTAAGGCTTCATCGTACAACTCACAGAAGGGATGAAATAAAATCTACTTTGTGAAAATATGTTCTGTAATTTATTTCCTTAGAAAAGAAAGTCAGCAAAAATAAAAATAAAAATTGATTAAAACCGATGAGAGGCAAACATTCATGGAACAAACTACGACCACATGTCGAAGTTTCTTTTTAAAAAGAAACTGAAACATTTTTGTCTTGTACTTTGATTTGTTTTCTTTTTTACTTCTCTGAGGAAATAGGATGAACTTTAGCTGCTGTGCTGCATATTTACACTGCCATGAATGGTGATAATGTTGATTAATGTGCTCTGGTCTAGTCAAATCGATTAAGTCCAACATAGTCCTGAATCTGTATTTGGGGAAATAATATTAATGCCGTTTTTTTCTCTGTAAATAAGCGAGTTTCTTTTGAACGGTCTCGGCTGAACGGCCTTTTTATGTTGCTACAATGAGTCAATTTAAACTCCTGGCTGTTTCAGGAAACATAAACTCCAGTAGCGAAGCTGCAATCTGAACAGGCTGCAGGTATTAAAACTCTGAGCCTCAGGAAAATTAAACCAAAAGCTGGTCAAATTCTCTCTGCCCTGATTGAATACTCAATCAGTAACAAACCAGATATAAGGTGGAAACTGGTTCCTGGAAAACTGGACCTTTAATTGGGTTTATTCCCTCGCGGGTTCTGGTTAGAGATCATCAGAAAAGGTGAAAGTCATCCCCAGAAAAGATGGTATTATTCTGCTTATATGCTAATCGGTTTTACCTCTGTCCCTCTGTGCTGCAGGGCGCCTTCAGGCACCAACTTTCTCCCTTACGTACCGTGTTCACACACGTCTATTTTCCCGGTAAATGGATGTAAAGCAGAGTCTTCCTGCTCCACATATGACTATTCATTCGCTGAAACATTTATTTTAATGTTTAACTGTAAACCCAGCAGGTAGATGGTTGAATTTGTTGTCCTTTTGCATTATTTATATACCGACAACTAAAAATGTGCAGCTCTTTAGATCCTGCTGAAATTACAGCAAGCAACACTGATTACAAGTTTACTTTTAGTTTTAAATTCAATGTTGTTTTTAGCACATTTTACTCTATAATCATTATGCAAATATATCGGAAAATGAAATCATTGCTTTATTCGTCAGTTAAACAGCAAAGATCATTTTTTGCTAGCTGGGAATAGGGCTTGGCTGTTTTGTAAACTGAATAAAGTTGAATAAAGTTCAACATCTGTGTTAAAATTTTGGTTCTCAGATGTAAATAAAGAAATTTATATTCATGCTCTTATTTTGAAGTGACCGTTGGCTATTTACGCAGGAGTTTCATTTCCTCTCCGCATGTTATCTCTCTTTTTTTTCCCCCCCAATAACAAGAAACATCCAGGAACAAAATGAAAAAACAAACAGTAGAGAATAAGATATAAACATGATTTCAGTATCTAAAGCAATATAGAATTTGAAATTTATGTCAAAACTAAATTTGTGCAATCTTTACAGGAGCAGTATTGTGTTTTTCACACACATAGTGGCATTTTTATAGCATAACCAACTAACTACATTACCACTAGTTGTAAAAATGATACGTGTATCAGATATGGCTTAAAATAAATTCTACTTCGTAATTTGACGTCTTGAAATTAGGCCTCTGTCGCTAAAGAAGCTACTGCTCTTTCTAAAACGTCGCCTTCAGGAAGTCATCACAACATGGCTCCACAATTAACCCTTTCACAATGTTTTTAGCAATGTTTCGCTACGACGAAGCTCATATACTGAGCTCAGCAGTTCCACCAGGTATTTGCTAATTGCTGCTGGCTAGTCTGAAGGAGCTCAGTGGAGGAGAAGATGTGCCTTGAGGGCGGAGCTATGTCCACCCAGGCGTTTTGCAGAGCTGAATGGTTGCCATGGAGATTAAAGGATTTCTCAAACATGCTTAAAAGAATCAAAGCAACACTCCAGGTTTGTTTTTTTTATGAGGGAATGACAATATAACATGATGTAAAGGTCTAAAAAGTAAGTTTTACATAACACTGTCCCTTTAAAGTCCAGATATAATGAACTGAAGTTAGCAATTTACCATTAGCTTCTGCTAACACTTTAGCAGTAGCATGTTTACGATCATTGTTTTAGTTAGCAGTCCCCGACACTGGCATTTTGTCCAGTTTTGAGCCAACGGCTACATATGTTTTTCTTCCTATATTTGAGGAAATACAGAAAAAAATTGTGTGAAACTCAAATTTATAGATTGAGCTGCTCCTATTTCTCACATTTTATAGTAGTATGTGAGCCTGTGTTAGAGGAAAAAGCCTGTGCAGCTTGTAGAGAAGGGCTTTGTGAATGAGTGGGTAAACAACATTTTGAGTGGTAGAGTATCAAGATGTAGTGCCACATAAAGGTACTAATCAAATAGTTAATTATTATCCTGTCTTTTCACACTTTCACTGGTCAAACTGACCTCCAACATCAAACATCTTACGGAGCAATCAAAGAAAATATGTCCTTCACGGGCTAAGAGCCGAAACAAACCCGTTTGGTGCCATTTTTCTTTCAGTCAGCTACAAACAGGTCAAATCGACCTGCCGTCACTCGAGGGTTAAGTAGACGTTTCATGCTTGACAATGTAATGCACTCAGCACTACAAAAATAAATGATACGTCATTTTTTTTAGGTTTTAAAGGCTGAACAGATTGGTGGTTCTGACCTTCACAGAGAACAGCAATTGTAGTTTGAAAATACGTCGGTAACAATGAAAGGTGCTTCAGTCGCAAAACGGCAAAGGAGAGAAACCACGCCTGCTTTGGAAGAAACTGAAAACTCCTCACAGCAAGTGAGAGTGTGTATTGTACAGCAAATAGAATGAAATTCAAACTGATTTCTGCCACAACGGATCAAAAATGAGAACGGTGGGAAACAATCAGCCGAAGTTTATCAGACTGTCAGTAGTTGGCTTGGCTGGTCAACAGCCAGGAGACATTTAATCCAGATACTCCTCATTAAAACTAATAAAACTTTGTTCATATCTGGCCAATGTTGAACAAACAATTTCACAATTGCGGTGTTTCCATTAAAGAAGAAACATGAATAAGTTTGTTCACGCTTTAAGTCATTTAAAACATTCCTCCAACTACTTCCTGTTGTTTTCTTCTTTGTGGTTTCTGCCAGTAGCAACATCCTGTTGTTGACCATGTGACTCTTGTGATGCAAAAAAAAAAAACGTTTCCATTGCAGTTTTGCAAACTGAACCAAATCATCTCAGTAAAAGATGTATTCTTTGAAAATTTACCGTTTCTGAAATTCAAGAGTTCGTAATCCAAACAAAAAAAAACAACAAAAAAAAAAACGTCTCTGTCCATCAATAAACCACCTCATCCTGGCAGCAAAACTTAACAAAAATAAGAGTTTTTTTCAAATTGGCGTGTTTCCGTTAAGCAAATTTATTTCCAAAATATGCAGCTAGTAAGAGTGATTAATGGTACAATTGTCCAAACAGTTCTTAATGAATTACTGGGGAAAATTGGTTAAATGTTGAAACCTGATTGGATCACAGAGCTGTAATACCTTAAAAGAAACAATCAATAATCAGATTAGGACATGAACTGGTTCATCCCCCGAGAGGAGAGTTAACTTCCTGACTCCTGCAGCGTGGTGGTGAAGGTGAAACTAGGCTAACCTTTCTGGCCTTTTGCCCCCTTGGGAGACGGTGGCAGCTGTGTAAAACCTCTGTTGCCCTCCCCAGCACATCTACAGCCCCAAAGCGCTGCAGGCTTCCCTCTCATGCTGCGCCAAAAAAGCCAAGCTGGAGTAATCCCAAGGGAGCTCTAGTTTAGCACCGGCTCTTGGGTCTGAAAATCCACAGAACATCCACTCAGCCGGATCAGGTGAAGGCGTCCGTTTGCTCGTTTTGTTGTTTTCTGTTCTCATCCTGGTGGACGCAACGGTTTTCCATGACATTTAGGACAAACACGCAGCACAAAAACTCCAATTCTTCACATTTCCTCCTCGAACCAGCAGGAAATCACACACAGTTAGCAGCTAATACTAATCAGCCGTGGAAAAAACAAGTGAAAACAGAATCAACTGAGACATTTTCTTCTATCACTCGAAGCATCCTGGAAGTACAACAATCACTTACAGACTAATCCCATAAAGCAACTAATCAAGCTGCGAGGTTTGCCTTGAAACATGGACGCCAGAGGAGGCTGTGAAACAAACAGAGATGTGAATAAATCATCATCAGCAGAGCTGTTTTTCTGTTAAATCAAACTAATCCCGACCAAACTTTGCAGCACGTACATTAAATGTTAATAAGATACACTAAGATGAAACTTAAATAGTTTTCTAGTTCTTGATTAATCTAACTGACCGCTTCCAATTAAACTGTCAACTTAGCGCAAGATTTCCAGAAAGCTGAGGCATGACTGAAATTAAAAAATCACTAATTATTATAGTTTTACTTGATTGGAATAAAATCCTTCCTACAGCTCATATTACCCTCCAGGCATGAGGAAAAACTGCAGGATTCAATAAGTTCTTTATGAATAACTGCAGCGGAGATGTTCTGCGCTTCTAAATTATTTACGCTTAATATCCAGAAACGATCTGTGAAGAGGACCGACGGCGCCTCGTCACCCAACTTTACCGTTCTGCTGAAAAGGTCAACATCTGCTCTCACCAGTTCGAAACACAGTGGGAGGAAGAAGAGGGACTGGAAATGAACTGGGGCTTGTTTTAACTGGACATTAGAGTTGGTTTTATAACTAATAAACTCTAAATGCAAAGCGAAAAGCTTTACAATCATGTTGTAATACGGCTGAAAAAGTATATCACGATATAAACATTTCATATCAGTCAATATTGATAATTATTGATTTATGTTTTACTTTAAATTTCAGAAATATTGTGTGATCTTTTGTGTTTTATCCACAACTTTCTTCACATGTCGTCGTTTTTTTATTTTTAAGCAGCTACCCTGGCAAAAACTGAAACTGCTGCTGTGCAAGCTGCTCAGCAGGTCATTGCTAGGTAACGAAAGAATGAGCGAGTTGCTAGGTAACGAAAGAATGAGCGAGTTGCTAGGTAACAAAAGAATGAGCGAGTTGCTAGGTAACCAAAAAGTGAGCGAGTTGCTAGGTAACGAAAGAATGAGCGAGTTCAGTCGAAGCCGCCAACATTGCTTAGCTAGTCTTGAGAGATTGAGCAGCTAAAGTCTTTCCTCTGCCTACATCCCCCAGAATGCTGTGCGGTTCTGGTTCAGAGTTCAGTGAATATTCTACCTATTGATGTTAATAGTTTGTCTGTCGTGATATATATTGCTATTGATTTATTGTCCAACCACGTCTTGATAATAACATTCTTCAACCATTTTTTACACATTTTGCTCCAAGACAGTCATGGTGGAAAGTTAATTTTCTGTATATTTTAGTGAATCTTCGGTCATTGTGGATCACAATCCTGCAGAAAAATCCGATGAAGTGTTTTCCGTTACCAATCTGTGGCTAAAACAGCTTCAGCTCTTCTGAGAAGGCTGTCTAAGGGTTTAGGAGTCTTTATGGACATTTTTGACCATTCTTCCAGGCGCCTAATAGTTAGGTCACACACTGACGTAGGACAGAAGGCCTGTTGCAACCTGGTTTGTCACTAGCCTGTTCTATTAATATTTATACCCTCCTCAGTCTCCTATCCAGTGCTAGATCATCGTTTTTACATGGCAGAGTTTAACCCTTATTGGACGTAGTTTCCACTGTGCTTTTATTGCATATTATTGTTTACATTCGGAAATTTTGCATATGCGCACAACGCTGCAGGGTATTTTACATGTTACCCATACTCTACAAGTCTAGCTGTTGCCATAGCATAGCTAGATTATAACATGGAAAAAAATTATTGTTAGAAGTTAAATAATCTGCCAGAGGAACTACTGCTTTTGTTTTTATCAGAGTGTAGAAATTATTTACTTAAAAACAACCTCATATATCTTGCTGAAAAGTTACTTGTACATTCATTTTGTCTTAAGCTAAGATGTTTGCATTAGAACCTAAACAAAAAATATTTGGTGAAATTTTGTGGTTTTGGAATGCTTGCAATCATTTCTAGGGCAATTTAGCATTCAGCTAAACTTGTTTTTGTGGTAGGCCTAATTATGGGTAAAGTTTTGATCTTACTGGCTTTAAATTGAAGGAAATTAGCTGACTTATCTCTCTGAACTTGGAAGTTGTGTTCTGTTTTGGTCCAGGTTAGACGTCCGGTGAACCTGAAGTTACTTTGTTAAGCCTGTAATCCTGCTAACTGCAGGCGTTCTGTTGGGTTTATCTCTGTGCCTCTGAGCTTGAGATCCAATAATTACAGCTAATAATCGACTGTAAAGTCCCAGAAGTGGAGGAAAAAAACTTGTACTTGCACGACGACTCTACGTTTCAAATGTGTAAATTAGACGGACGACGTAAACGTTTGTCGTTTCTGCTGCTAATCTTTGTGTGTCTGAGTCTCAGATGCTGGGTTTAATTTGCATTTTTCCTGTGTGAAGCGTGGCATTTCACACATTTCATCTCTGCGGAGGAGAGAGACGGTCCCCGCAGTGAGAGGCAGCAGCTTCTTCCACCGGTCCGCACACGAGCGTGATATAAATAAATACAAACACACATCCGCTCAGTCACGCTGAGAGGCTCGGAGCAGACTGACAGTACATGGCTCAGGAAGGGGAAAAAAAAAAAGGCAATCCATATTTTTTATTTGATTTGTTGCTGACTGACAAGTTACTGCACACCAGGTTTGTGAGGCTGACAGCTGAACATCAGGTGAGAAACTGAAGAGTCGTGTTGTGATCAAAACCCAACTTCAGTTCGCATCGCGTCAAGCGGGATCCTCTTAGTCCTCGGCGGACCTCAGCTGCTCTCCGTCATAATTATTCATCATGCCAGCAGCGCACAGGTACACAGCAGGCGGGAAGCCGGGAGAACGGCGACTAACCGTCAAAGAAAAGAAAACCCGTTCAGTCCTTCCTTTGCCCCAAGTCCCCCGCTGGTCCGCAATGCTGAGAACGAGAAGAAAAGCATCAATCTTGCATTCGCAGTTGACGGCTTTCGCAGCCTTTTTCAGGCAGATTTGGTTTATCATTTGAATAATTCGTGCCGGTGCTGTTTTGCAGCCGCACCTCATCAACAATTTACAGCGGCTGTGGTTTCTCTCTCCGCAGTCTGATTCAGTCGGTGACAAACTTTATGTGACAGTTGTGTTTGCAGTGAAATATTGATCCGGTTCAGGACGGCAGGTGCAGAGTGGGGGGGGGCAGAAAGTGCTTGACCACCTGTGTTTCCCCTCCTAGATGCCCCAAGTGACTTTTTTTTTTTTTAGGTTTTCCTGTTGGTTTGGTCATTTGTTAATAAGAAATTAGCTACAGAAAATGATCTGGCTCCATCATTTAATATAAACAAACCTGGAAACGGTTCGGTCCGTTCTCCACTGTGTTTTTACGCTCTCAGAATACAAACTAAAAGTGGAATAATACAGATTTATGAAACCATGCGTATGGTTAATTAACTAAATATTTAACTTCTAATTAAATATTTAGTTTGGAAAATGAAGATTTGGATCAAAAGTAAACATTTATTTTCCAAACTGAATAAATTACCAAGCAAGCTAAATCTTATGTTTGCTAAATACTTAGATTGCTAGCTAAATATGTTGCTCATAACCAAATATGTAGCATCCTAGCTAAATAATTAACAAGCAAGCTAAATATTTAGGTAATTATTTTGCTAACTTGTTAATCATTTAGTCAGCTAAAAATAAAAGCTAAATATTAAGCTAGCAACCAAAAATATTTAGCTTTCTGATTAAATAACTAACAAGCAAGCTAAAAACTAAATTTTTCAGTCCAAGTTAAATATTTAGCTAATATGGAAACTAGCAGAAGCAGAATATCAAAATAAAAGCTGGGTTTGCTGACCTCCATATAAACCCTGAGTTGCAGCTCATGCAACGTTTTGTTATTTTATCATTGGTTCTTTTCCTCTCAACATACCCAACATTGGTAGTTTTTGCTAGAAAAACTAATTCTGCAAGAAAAAACCTTATTCTTAATTCTAAGCGATGCGCTCTGGTTATCTTTAATTGATATTAAAACTAGTTTAATGATTGGAAATGTGTGTGTGTCACACACATTGCTTGGTTAAGCAAAAACTTAAAGCAAGTAAATCATTTGGGTTTAATATCTTTTAACTGCCTTCTTTTCTGTTTCCCTCTCTAAGCCCTTTAGATATGTAAAGCTTTTACATATCTAAACAACAACTTTACTACATATTATGTAGTAAAGTTATTACTACATAATAACTTTACTACATAAAGTTATTATGTAGTAATAACTTTGAAAGCTTGCACCTTGAAAACATCCTTGATGGACCTTTTAGTTAAGTGAAATGAACTCTTATCCCATTGATGGCGTCCCTGAATATTTAGAATATGTTACTGTTACTATGACCCTGACATATGAAGCTCTCGTTAGTAAAACTATGTGGCTCTAATCACTGCTGCTTGGTTAACTTTACATAGAAACTGTCTCTTCATCTGAAGATGGTTTTACTCTTTATTAAGGGAATTAATTCAGTGTTGGAAATCTTGGGATAGTATTTTATTCACAGTTACAGTTCATTTTCCTGCTCATCTCTAGAGTTTATGGAAAATGTTAATAATAATAATAATAATAATAATAATAAAAAGATTTCTGATTGGCTGAAAAGGCCATCATGACGGCGTCATCTTTTTGTTTACTTCAAATGTCTTATGTTTGTTCAGATTTTGTGTGAAAATACTTGAACCAGGAAGTGGACTACAGTGCAGGGAACTCTGGGTAGATGCAACCAAAACAAACGCACTAGTATGGGGTTGTGGTCATTAACTCGTTCACTAAATATTTAAGTTGCTAGTTCAGGATTTAGCTTTTAGCTAAACATTTAAAAAGTAAGCTAAATATTTACCTCGCAACTAAATATCTGGAAAATATGGCTAAATATTTAGCTTGCTAACTAAATAATTAGGCTGCTAGCTCAATATTAGGCTTGTAACTAAATAATTAACGAGAAAGCAAAGTTTAAATTGCTAAATTGTTTAAATTGCTAGCCAAACATTGGAAACAATGAAAACATTGCAACCATCCTGGCATATTTGATTAAGACGTCAGTATTTTTCTGATCGTTGTTCTGGAGTTGCAAACTTTTTTTTAACGTCATTCTGGTTTAAACAAATTTTAAGATATCTTTGAATCCCTCATCAGACGTTTGACCCACTCTCACTTCAGTGGTTGTAAGGACACAAAACATCATTTTTAGGGTTTAAACATGTAAAAAACATGTCAAAATGCTGAGTAACTATATTCTAACACTGCTGTAATTTCAGACAGCTCAAGAAGAAATAAATGTGATTTATTAATAACCAGGAACTGCTTTTTAAACTGAAAAACTTAAGTTCTTATCACTTTTCCATCATTCCAAAAAAAAAAACAACCATGTTTTGCTTTGTTTTCTGTGTAAAGAGCGTTCACAAACACAAACTGTTGCTTGAGACAGTGATTTTATCAATGTCTGTTTCCTGGAATAACAACACAAATCCCTTTTGAGGGAGAATCAAACATTTACTGGAAGAGACGTTTCAGATGACGTAATGATGTGGCTCTGGCTCTCTGCTGCATTTCAATAAAACATGCAAGAAATTGCTTTCGAATTTGAAACTTTTTCCAATGTAATAGCAATTTTTTAATAAAATTAATGCACTTTTACAACTTGTACTTTTTATTTCTTTATATTAGAAGCCTAATAAGTCGGAGAGGACACGCGGTCCTGTCCTTGCAGAGGGATTTTTACTGTAACAGGGACCTAAATCATTAATCCAGGAGGCAGGACCAGCAGCCACTGCAGATGCTGATCGCAAATGGCAGTCGGCTCTGCTGCAGCCCGACAGTCGGGGACGAACATCCAGCTCAAACCAGCTGCTGTCACAACCAAACCTGACCATTAGGAAGCTGCCGACATCTTTCCCTAACAAATTTCTCACATGCGATGTTGAGCAGCGGCTCAGAAACAACCAGGATGACTTCAACCGGTTGTGTTGTCTTCATTTACCACCGCTTGATGCTTAACAGAAACTTTTAGCCACCTGTCAATTGTGAACGTTGAGCGTTTTTCTAGGAAAAATTTGCGAGGAAAAAATCCCTGAAATTTTGTAGAAAAAAAATTGGAAATTACAGAGTTCAAAACCTTAAAAAAAAAAAAAAACTGCGCAAAAATATTTAAAAGATTAATTTGCAAATTAATTTTACAAATTTTCTAGAAATAACCTAAAAATGTTAGTTTCAAAAGTAAAAGAAAAAGTTGACTGTCAAAACACATTTCAGTCCTCAATAAATTCACAATGAAAAAGGAGAAAACTTCTACAAAAAACACGGAAATTTCTGAGCTACAAAAGTAAAAAATTTGCAAAAACAAAAACAAAAAACAAACAAACGAAAAAAAGGTTGAGATTAACTTTCCAGAAAAAGTTTGGAAATTTCTGAGTTCCAAATGTCAAATATTTGTGAGCTCAGAAATTTCTATGTTTTTTCTCTTAATTTTCTGGAAAAAAAAAAATAAAAAATGTTCTTGGCCTGTGAACTTGCTTAATGGAATTTCAGAAATGTTCTCATTAAAACAAGAACATTTCTGAGTTTTCTTTCTCACAAATTTTCAACTTTTGTAACTCCAAAATTTTAAAATTTTTTCTACACAATTTCTGCAATTGATATCCCTCTTTTCTTGTTTTCTCCTCACAAATTTTGAACTTTTGGAACTTGGAAATTTCCTTGTTTTTCCAAGAAAAATTCAGATTTTTCTCCTCATCACAAATTTTGAGCTTTTGGAACTCCTAAAATGTCAAGTTTTTTCGGTGGAAATGTATCCTCGTTTTTCTCTTCTACCTACAACGGCCTTAAAGCGCCGTGACAGATATCAGTTAATCACGTAGACTCCATTCTGCTTGTTAAATTCCACCATTACTTCAACATTTTCCGCATTTCGTAAATCACAAGACAAATATGGACAAATACTTGTCTATACGAACCCTATGCAGAACGACCGCAGGTTGGGATTTGAAGTCATAACCTTGTTGCAAAGCAGCAGTGCTACCACCTGCTGCACCACAGTCAATATGATGTAAATCCAATAAAAAGAGAACAACAAGTCTTGAGCTTGAGTTGTACGCAATAAGAGAATCTGCTTATGTAAAAAAGTCAAACATACCATGACATAAATGTTAAAACTACGACGTTAAAACTTGTTTTCCAGGAAAACAGGTCTGTCACCGCGCCTGCAAAATCCCAGTTAGCGAGACGTCGAGCAGCGGCCCTGCATGGCTAATCAGCGGGGCGAAGTGTGTGGGTTTCATATGGATAAGCAATAATGTATTCATCATAATGGGATCCTGGATGGAGGCAGAAGCTTTGCCTGTGGGCAGTTTTTAACGACCTCACTGAAAACCCCACAGCTGGCCCAGAGCCGGGAAGCAACGGAGCCGAAGGAGGCTTCCAGAAGAGCAGCGGTGAAAACGCCCGAGGAGGCAGAGCGCCGCGCCTGGAAACATGGCCGCCATCGCTGCCGCCTCACACTACTCTGACAACGGCGGGGGAAAGCCAGGACCCGGACCACACACCACCAAATTAATGAACAGCAAAAAAAAAAATTATATATATAAATATATACATATGGTGCTGCTTGAAAGTTTGTGAACTAGTTGGTTTGGTTTGATTTTTCTTTTTTCTAACCATTTTCTTACTTTCTTATTACCAGTTTTTGTACATGAAATGTCAGGTTTCTGTTCATTCCATTAACTTGCTTTGAGGGAAATGTGTGAGTTGCAAGCAGACTCGTGAAACGTGGAGTCACAGCATCTGCAAAAGCTACACTAAAGTCAATTAGGTAAAAGACTCAGGTGAAACACCTGTGAGTGCTCAAGTAATCAACTGAGGCATCATTGAGATATGTTTTGAAGCACACTGGTTAAAAGGGAGAGGAAACCAACCGAACCACTGTTGTGAAAAGGCATAAAGAACAGATCAGCAATGCAGAGAGGAAAGGAGACATCTGAGGACATCAGGAAGAAGGTGGCGACAGCCCATCAGCCTGGGGAAACTACAAGACCATCTCCAAAAGATTCCAGCTTCATCCATCCACTGTGAGACTAATTATTTACAAATGGAGGGCGGTAGGCATCACCGCAACTCTGCCCAGAAGGACGGCTGTCAAAACTTACACAACGAGGCATCAGAAAAATAATAACGACTGTCAAGTCCAACCCACACATCACCTCTCTGTCAGCATCTGGAATAAATGAACATGTGTCTACAATCAGGCGAAATATCACTAGACGTGGTATTCATGGGAGAGACTCTGCTCTCGACAGAGAAGCACGGTGGTGGGACTGTGAAAGTCTGGGCCTGCTTTCTGCCTGCGGACCTGGACGACTCCATATGATCCAGGGAACCATCAATTCCCACGACGACCAACAAACTCTTGACCAGAATCTCCTGCCATCAGTCAGGGAGTTGAAGCTGGGACGGAAATTACGATTACGATCCGAAGCATTCCAGCAAAAGTACCAAAGAATGGCTTAAGAGAAAGAAGAGCCGCACTCCGGATTGGCCCAGCCAAAGTCAGGATCGCAATCCCATAGAAACGCTATGGCAAGATCTGAACGGGCAGTACATGCCAGATGTCCCTCCAGTCTCTCTCAACTGGCGGAGTTCTGCAAGGAGGAGTGGACAAAACCCCAAAAAGCAGATGTGAGACACTCGTTTGCGGTAACGGCTGAAGAGGAGATGCCACCGGGTGACTGAAAGAGTTCATATACTTCTGCACATGGTAGATTTTCTGTTTTGACAAGATACTTTTGTTGAATAAATAATGAAAATATACATCTTTTTTTCTTTGTGTCCCTTATTTGGAAGGTCTGCTTTACAATTTGAGATTTGGATGTTCATTTCACATGATTATAATAATTTTTCTTTAGAAAACAATGGCCATGTTTAGAGCAGCACTGTATATATATATATATATATATATATATATATATATATATA
>CAEGAE010046882.1:0-14967 GCA_903067095.1 Girardinus metallicus
CTCTCCAAATTGTCCCTAGGTGTGAGTGTGTGAGTGCATGGTTGTTTGTCCTGTTTGTCTCTGTGTTGCCCTGCGACAGACTGGTGACCTGTCCAGGGCGTACCCCGCCTCTCACCCGGAACGTAGCTGGAGATGGGCACCAGCAACCCTCCCGACCCCATTAAGGGACAAAGGGTGAACAGAAAATGGATGGATGGATGGAAACTGCAGCAGTGCAAACTCAAGCTTCACATGCAAGCTCTGAGAATTGATTTGATATTCTTGTGAGTTTCAGAGTACATATCAAGCTTTTAGTAAAAAAAAATCTGTTGGTTACACAAAACTTTTATTACCAAAATAAAAGCCATCAGTGAGGAAAAAAAAAAAAAAACATCTTCAGGCATGTTTCCACTTTCTGATAGTTTATGACACAAAAATGTCTAAGAAAATCAGGATACGTGGAGAGAAAATCAAAAGATGCTCAACAACAGCTGGAAACCTGCACAGTATCCTAATTAATCTAAACATAGAGCAGGGGTGTCCAAACTTTTTGCCACTTGGGCTGAAATCATTTAGCAAAAAGGACCGGAGGGCAAAAAAAAGTTTTTTCCCCTCTCGACAATAAAATAAACATATAATACTTAAACAAATAAAGAAGTCAGATTTGTTCTAGGTCTGAAGCTTAAAAAGGTTTCTGGACATGTGCCTTATTGAAAATAATTTTGCAAATTTTCTAGGTGTCAGTTGGACAAAACTAGAACACAATTTAATCAACTGTGATGAATAAAGTCAGGATTTAGGTCAAGCTGTTTTTGAAAATGCTTCCTGTGTTTAGCCAAGTTTATGAAATTAGTGAAAAACAGATTTGGGTGAAGCAAAGTTTGCTTTTCAGTAAAAGTCACCGTTTCTAGAAAAGACAAAAACAAAAGTGTGATTATTTAGAGATCACGCCTTTGTGTTATAGTGAATATTTTATTTTGTAAGAAGCTTTCACTCATTTATGGTAATTTTGTCCAAATTAAAGATAGAAAGTCTCCATCTACAGCTCTGGAGAAACTTAAGAGACCATTTAAAATGATCAGTTTCTCTGATTTTACTTTTTATAGGTACATGTTTGAGTAAAATGAACATTGTTCTTTTATTCTATGAACTACTGACAACATGTCTCTGAAATCCCAAGCAAAGATTTTATATTTATTTACAGAAAATGAGAAATGGTCAAAATAAGTAAAAGTTGAGCTGCTCTCAGACCTCAAATAATGCAAAGGAAACAAGTTCATATCCGTTTAGAAAAACAATATTAATGTTTTAACTCAGGAAGAGCACTTTGGACGCCCCTCACATAGAGTATTTTGAGCTAGTCATACTGTTAATGTGTTGCTAGGATCAGTCACTCACCTGAGATGACCCACGTTGTAAAACTTGCTGGCTCCATCCGTGCTGCGGACCACCTTAAGGCAAAAAGCCGGCTGCAGGTGTCGGACCTCGAGCAGCACCAGAGCCAGGTACTGGATGAAGAGCAGGGCGTCCACCAGCGAGACGGCGTACTCCACGATGCCCTGGTAGGCCGTCTCTCTGGGCTCCAGCACCCGCACGCCGTAGAAGAGCCAGTAGGACGCCACGAACAGGAACACCAGCACCATCAGCAGGCAGCGGAAGACAAAGAACCGTGGCAGCGTGGCTCTGGGCGGGCGGAGAAAAAGCGCCCAGGAGGAGATGAGCAGGACCAGGAGCTTGAAGGCGAGCGAGACGTACAGGCCTTCGCAGAGCTTCTTGCAGGGGGTCAGGGTGTCCCGCCACAGGGCCTGAGGGAGGATGAGGAAGGCCAGCGGCGTGATGAGAGTGAAGAAGCTCAGACAGCCTCCGAGCGCCGGGCCGATGAAGCGCTTGCACTCCAGCGGCGTCGACTCCTCCAGATCTTTGGTGACGCGGGTGAGGTCCTCGTTTGAGATGCTGTGCTCGGAGGTTCCCGTGACGACAGTGGTTGTCTCTCCCCAGTTATCATCCTGCCGGAAACGGGATCAGACGTGTTTTAGAGTTATCATGCAGCTAGAAACTACAGATCAGGCCTGAAATTTGACATGAGTTTTCAAAGGCACATAAAGATGGTTACAAAGTCGGCCTTCCATCACCTGAAGAACATTTCCAGGATTAAAAGACTAAAGTCCCAGCAAGATTTAGAGAAACCAGATACATATCAAGTGTTGAGCCATCTTTCCTTATCTTTTATCTTTAGTTGCATTAATTATTGCAACAGTATCTTCATAGACTTTAAAATACTTGTGTTAGTTCATAAATCACTGAATACTTGGCACCAAAATACATTAAAGATGCTGTTGTTTTATCGATTTTCCAGAATACTCAGGTCTTCTGGTTCTGAACCAGAACCAAAACATGGGGAATTATTTCTCTTTTTATGCTGTTCTAATCTGGAACAAACGTCCCAAAAAATTGCAAAACCACTGAAACATTGAGTTCCTTTAAAAAAAAAACAACAAAAAAAAACATTTGTTTAGAGCTACCTTTGATTCAAAAGAACTAGAACAATAATTAATATATATATATATGAGTATTTTCTTTATGATTTTGATGGTGGCGTTTGACAAAATGAAATGTTTATTGCTCTTTTCATATGATGTTTTTATGATGTGAAGCACTTTGAATTGCTTTGTTGCTGAAATGTGCAATACAAATAAACTTTATTTTTAATCATGCTTGAGTCGAGTTTACGGGCCGAACAAAATCTTTCAGAAGACACCGACTGCCCACGCTCCACATGTTGGACACTCTGTTTTAAAGAGGTCATATTACGCAAAACCAACTTTTTTGTGCACTCGGGAGCCTCTAAGAGTGCAGAAAAGTTGCATTTTGTCTTTCTGGTGATGCGTAGATAAACCCTCCAGTTTCTCTATACATTATTACGTTTTTTGTTTATTACGTCGAAGTGTTTTTGGAAGAACTGCTAAAATAAAATCATATTTAGGGATTCTTTAAGACTGGAAACAAATGTGTAATTAAGAAAATTACATTTCCATCCTTATTCTTAATCAAAAAGGAAGGAAAAATGAAGCTTCCTTTTCTGTCTATCCAGAAACAAACTCCCCCCTCCTTCACTAGAAACACACCTTTAAACTCAAAGCGATTCATCTTCTGCATTTAGAGGCTCTGTTGGGCAAATGTCAACACCTGCTTCTTCCCTGCTGACAGCGACTGAAACCAAATGAGCGACTGCTCCAACAAAACACAATCAGCCGCTGGTGGAGTTCAAGAGCCCACTCCTGAGGCCCACTCTGCCGAAACCCGTCAACAAGTCTTTGTTATGAATGCAGACAGCTGTGATCTGCAGCGTCTGTGTTTACACTCAGATAAACATCTATCTAGGCTGGGAATGTATGATTAATCTGCATGGATAATTCCTTAGGTTAAACATTAATCACCGCGGATGTAGAGATTTAAAAACAGAAAGGTCGGAGAGGCTGACCCTGTCATCTCCTCGGGTCGACTCTGCGTCCAGCAGCGGCTCTCCGGGCGTCTGGATGGTGACTGATTTGTCTCCACGGCTGCTGCCTTCTCTGCTTTTGGAGCGGTGCCGCTCCCTCCGGTCCCTGAAGCCCAAAACACAAACATTAACAGAGAAACTCAGCGCTCAGCAATGTGGCTTTCCCTCTTTTTGTGTCTCAAATGCATCATATTGTCAGAGGCAGAAAAAGAAAACAGACAATGATTTGAAACAGTTGTTACGCATAAACATTAAGTTTGACATTAGATGCCAAACATTTTCTGTTTTTGCTTGATTCAGTGTAAAAATAATCTTCAGCTTTTCTTTTTCATATGTTCTTCTGGTGGCTTGAACATCCTTATTTTGATAGCAAATACATCAAATTTATGTAAAAATTTCTACTCAGCATGCTCAGCATTTATTATTTAAAGGGATGGAGTTATTTTCCCAGGCACATAATTACTCAATTGTACTAAAAAATAGCACTATGTTACCTTTGAGTGTTTTAAAAATGGTGTATATATCCAACATGACTTAAAAGAAATTTGACACTTTGAATTTGAGCGTCTGTCTCTTTAAGAAGCTCCTCCTCTTCCTGACACTTTCGGTACGTCATCACAACGTTTCTCCATTATGCCGTTTCTCTTCTGTCTGTGTTTTATTATGTTCCTGTATGTTTCTTCTTTCAAGTTTAGTTAAAGAAAAAAGAGAGAACAAGAGGAGAGGAAATAGAATTGCTGTGTAAACAGTCTTTGTCCACTTCAAAGTAAGAGCATGAATATAAAAGTAACTGGTTGAAGAGTCAATAATCAAAACTTCAACACAGATGTTGAACATTATTCAACTGAAAGCTTACAAAACAGCCTAATATATTAGCAATTAATCTGGAATAATTAACTTAGGGAAAGCCAAAACGTTTGCTAAAAGTTAGCAGACATGCTACATTAAAAATGTAGCATGTCTAAATTTTTAATGACTGGTACCCGATTAGCCCCGCTCTTTCGGCGGGGCTAATCGGGTACATTTCTTTTAGTGGAAATGTGCCCAATACTTTTAGCTGCATGATTTCTCTTTCAGGTAACTATCGATTATTTAAAATTAAAGGTTTGGCTTTTGAGTTTTAGAAGGTAAATACCAATTATTCAGCTGATTTACTTTGTGGTTAGATAGAAGAAGCTGGAATTACTAGTTATTATGTAATCTTTTCCAAAAATCATCTTGTACAAAACAATGCCTTGTTCATCATTTATTGCGAAACATTTCTTATCACAATAAGAATTTTGATTTGTCGTTAAAAAACCCCCGATCTTATAGTCAGGATTGATAGTTTTACTATTTTCTCCATTGTTTGTTCAATGAAACCATCAATAAATACCAATAAATATGAAAATACCGTTACTGTGTTCAGTTAAATAATACAAATCACACGTCTTTATGTGACTGGTGTCCTAAAAAAGCATTTTATAAATGCGTTATGTCTTTCAAGAGAATTATTTGCGTTTGTGGGGATTTAAAAACTGTGACACACAGTCACAGTCATACAGTTACCTAAAAAAGACATAATAAATAGTTGTTGTCACTTAGCATCATGAGAAATCTTTCGGTCCATGTCAAACTGGATATACAGCTCCTGAAAAAATTAAGAAACCTCTGCAAAATTACCAGTTACTTTTTATAGGTATATATTTGAGTAAAATTTACATTTTTCTTTTATTCTATGAACTGCTGATAAATTGTCTCTGAAATTCCAAGCAATACAATAATAACAATACTAATGTTTTAATGTTCAGAAATCAATATTTGGTGGAGTAACCATGAGGTTTTCAATGGGTTTCAGTGCAGTGGGCTCTTTATTTTTTCCACAGCTGTATATCAAGTGTTGGTCCATCTTTCCTCATCTTTAAATTGTAGCATTTTGTGTAAAAAACTGTGTTTTTTTTTTTTTTTTTACTCTGGAGCCTCTAAATGTATGTAGTTCTGAAAAAAAGAAAAAGAAAATCGCGAAAAAGTTGCTTTGACTCTTCAAATCCAAATTTATGTAATTCCTAATTGGCGTCAACCAAATGTTCGATTTATATTTGTATCAAAACACCTCAAATACTGATCGTTTTATACAAATTACCTTTGAAATCTAAATGTCTATAAGAACAAAGTTGCTTGTTTTCAGATTATTTTCATAAATTTGACAACAAACACCATTTTTTTGACGTTTGAGTCGTTGTACCCACCTGTGCTTTCGGGAGCTTCGAGAGTGAGACGACTTGAAAGAGTATCCCGAGTACTGCGACTCGTTGTCCATGTCTCGGGTCGGCGGTGAGCGGGCTGTACGAGCCCCGCCTCCTCCCCCCGCGCTGCGCCGCTCGCCGGCGCCTCCCAGCTGGTTCTTGCGTTCAGAGATGGACTTGGTGGAGAGAACCAGAGGCAGCTTTAGCAGATCAACCTTGCTCCTGAGGGAATCTATCTTGGAGGCTGAGGAAGATGGGGGACGGAGAAGAGGGGAGGCGGGAGAGCACGGGGGAGAAGGGACTGGGAGAGGATGACGTGTAGGAGAGTCACAGCAGGGGGAGAGATGATGTGGATCAGATCTGAAAACAAGAAAAAAAAAAGATTAAATCTTTATATTACTTGAATCTTGTGGTTTTAAATGAACATTTAACAAAAACCAGATGGACCAAACGAAGAAACGGCCACCTTCTAATTTACACTGAACTTCCTGCCTTCATTATGATTAATGCTGACAGCTTGTTTTCCCATCGTCTCCACAAAGCTGTTTACATTCATGCTGCCAGTGCTAGATTAAAATCAGTGATCATGTAAAAAATAAAAAAAAACAAGAGTTTCAAACTATAGCAGCCTACAAAGTCCAGCGTCTCAGTTTCCGTATTTTAAAATCTTTAACTTACAGCACAATTCTGGGATTCTTTTCCCCCTCAATATTAATAAACAAGTAGAAAAAGAAACAAGAGAAAATAGATTTAGGTGAACACACTAAGAAACAAAAGAGAAACAAGAAACAGCTAAAACAAAAGAGTAACAAATAATTTTGCTGTCTTGTTAAGTATAAAAATTAAATAAGTAATAGGTTGTACAACAAATGGAGCATTACACAGTACACACTTAACTGTAACTGTATTTTTCTATTTACTAACTCAAAGCAAACAATTACATACGAGAGAAAAAAAACGCAACAAATACTGGAGGAAAAATTCTCCCAATAATTATTGCAATAAGTGTTAATATTGCTGTTTTGAGAACATTTTCAGTAATATATTGCATGTGGCATAATAACGCAAGACTAATAAATTTTTAAATAAGTCAATCAAGTTTATTTGTAAAACACATTTCAGCAACAAGGCAATTCAAAATCCTTTATGTTACAAAAACACACAAAGTCACAGAGGACACTACATAGTCGACAACTGAGAAAACCAAAAAACGTTACAATTTTCCACTCAAAAATGTAATGTAAATATTTAAAATATTCTAAATAAAACACAGGAACAAAAAATAAAACCCCACTTATATCCAAAACCATAAATAAAATGGATTACGATGCCCCTGTCAATAAAACTGCCTTTCAAAAAGTACCATCTGAACTTTTCAGTTTATCATGAAATTGATTAATTCCATTTAATTCACAACAGATTTCAAGAGGGTTGGTCAGAAAATGAGTAATTTTAAATATGCACCTCTGCGGTGAAATCACCCTTGAAGAGTCTGTGTTTTTATACCCACAGTGGGAATCAGAGGTCTCACCCTGCAGACGGAGCCCTGTGTCCTCCATGGACGCTTACACCCATTAACCCCCTGAACCCAGGTTCTGGTTTCTCCGTTCGCGCTCAGATCCCGTCCTCCCGGCCTCTGCTGAGGTTAATCATTACACCACTGTATCTCCCCTCCAAGACGTCGGCTCCAGCCTCTGTTAGCCACGGCACAATGGCAGCCATATTGGATTACGGTGTTTGCACTAAACTTGTTTGCCCCCGCTCCGGCTCGCATTCCCTCCCTCGCGCCCTTAGTCCCCGGGGAAACGGGGGCCTAGGGGCTCTCTCCGCTGCCATGGGGATGAAACAGGGTGCTCAGATGAAGACAGTTGCCGTGGAGACCTGACCTCACGCCGGCCTCTGTCGGCCTGTTCTTCACACTGGAGGAAGGTCACCGGAATAAAAGTGGAGGCATGACGGATGTCGGCCTGTCAGACTGTGGTTAATTGAGAAAGCGGAGGGCGTGGCTTTGACTGGCCTCTGTGACAAACGGATGAATCACACAACAAGTCCTGGTCCGGTTTGGTGAACTGTTTCTTTGTGAAAAATCCACATTTTGCACATTTTTGTTCCTCCATTTGACTCTCAAATGCTTCTAAAAACAAAACAAACACTTAAAGTAAAAAAAAGAAACACCCATGTGTATTAATTTTTGGCAATAAGTTAATATTTGAGCTGTTTCAAAACCCTACAGAATGTAACGTCACAAACTTGCAGGAACTGCGCATTACCTAGCAACCCCAGCAAAGTTCTACCCGTCACCTAGCAACCCATGCCCAGCACTAATACTTTTGGTCAACTGGTTTTACCACTGTATGCACTGTACAATGGCTGCTGGAAAAGACAAGCGTTTTGTTGTTGCCTTACCATCCAGAAACCACTTGCTGAATTTTTGTTGATTGTGCAGGGGGCTCTACTTCTGCTTTTCAAAGATGTACGGTTGTAAAATTGCACATCTGTTTGCAGCCATTTTCATGTGAGAGTGTAAACATTGAGTTGGGGGCGTGGCCAGCAGCAGCTTATTTGGATTTAAAGTGACAGAGGCCCAGAAACAGCTCGAAATAGGCAGAACTGAGCAGACTAAAGTCTCATTATCTAACAATGATTTTGAGCAAAAAATTTAATAAAAGATGTTTAGTACAGCCTATCAGTCCTTCCTAACTTGTTCAATGTAGTCACCCTTAAAATCCACTTTTTTGCCAGTCAAATAACTTACAATTAATGGGGGCAGATTCCCCAAACTAGTCAAAAAACTACTGATGAAGCACTTATATCATCCAGTCCTACTCTGTATACTCCCGTTAAGGGTTAATTGATTACCAAATTAGTTGGCAATTAATCGGTTTGGCCGTATGTATCTTCCACAAGTCTGAACTGAACAAATATTTGAATCCCAAAGGTTTTGATTGGCCTCTGTAGCAGTTTGATCCCTCTCTCAAAACAAATCCTGGTTCAGCTTGGTGAGATTTCTCCTTTCCATCAGTCTTTAAAATCCACTTTTCTGCCAGCCAAATGACGTACAAATCCTTCGGTGGGATTCCTTTAGTTTTCCCAGTCTCCCATTAAAAGGGGCAGATTCCCTCATCCGAGACGGGAATCCTTCTCCAAGCCGGAGACGGTTCTGAAACCCTGCAGCTCTAAGCAAAACCTCAACACCATGTTTATTCCAAACCGCAAAACTCAAATGACTAACAGCCTGCTCCTCGAATGTAATGACCAGCTTTTATCTCCAGTAATCGCCGAGGAAGGAGCGGAGTCGTGTTGTGCTTTTAAAGGAGATTAGCGGCAAAGAATGTGGACACAATACATCCAGAACCGCATGAAAGCTACACTCTGATCGTCACAATAAGAGAGGGCATTCTGACTTTTGGATTATGCTCAAATATGTGACATAACACACAAAAAACTTAATAAAAGAAAACAAAGATTCAACGCTGCTTTGCTTTGAATCACTGTAGTGTAGTTAAAGATTTCCACCGTTGCTAAAAATCGGATTTCAGTTTCACAGAGAAAATATAAATATGTTGATTCCTGGAGAAAACTCAATCACAGAGAAATCACATAATTTACACACTTACAAAGTATTTTTTTCTCTAGTTTGAAATGCAAATATCTTAGTACACTTGAAATAAAGAGGAACTAACTCATAATTTCTTAATACTGATTAAAAAAAAGTACTAGTTTCACTTTTCCCCATGTTATAAAATAATCTGCTAGTAAAACTAGTATTTGATTCATCAATATTAAGAAATTATTTACTTAAAACAAGCTCCTATATCTTGTTGAAAAGTTACAGGAAAGTTAGTTTTGTCTTATTTTTGATGTACCAAGATATTTGGACAAAAAGTAGCCTAAAAATACTTTTTTTTTAGTGTTGTAAATTATATTGTTTCTCAGGGATTGGTGAGTTTCTCCAGGAATCAACATTTTCATGTTTTATCTGAGAAATCTTTAAAGATCCTACAGTGATTTAAGAAAAGATTTTGTAAGAACAAATTAAATGTAAACAGCTTTTTAATTAAAGGGAAGTTCAGATGGAAGGTTTCCTTCTAGCAGCTGAAATAGCCTCCATGTCCGGGATCCTTGTTTATCCTGCAGACTGATTAAAATAATAATTAGGTAATAATTGCAGAAGCTGCGGCTGTGATTCAAAGCAGTGAAACATGAAGATGTAACACCTGTGTTATTCCAGAAGCATATTTACCTGTACACATCTGAAATTCCTGCACTAAATAGCGAAAGGTAGATAACTCATGTTTCTAATGGGAAACTATTTCAACAAACATGCAGTACCGTCTGTCATTCTGCCACAGAATGACAGACGGTACTGTTTATTTGGTTTTGTTTTTTTATGATCGGATCCAAAACACACGTTATCTTTATTTTCTGGCATCACTAATGCAAGAAAACACATTAGCCAATTACTGATGTTTGATCTGTAAGAAGATAAAATCTCAAAATCCGCATTTGCAACTGGCCTTAATTATATTATGAATACTTCTAATTTAGTTACAGCTGCCCTGACATTACCTAGAAACCCAGTTTCATAGAAGAGCTAAAGACCCAACATCCAACACAAAGAAGACTTATGAATCAGCGTGGATAAGGAAAATAATTAACCAATCGAATGCAACAATATTCGAATCCCAATATTCTAGAAATAGCATGGAAGCATATTCATGACATGATAAACTTCGCTGGATGATCCAGAAATGATTGCAATAAACGATAATATTATACTACTACAACAATAAAGGCATTAAAAGCAAGTGCACCTTCTCAAAAATTGAATAAACTTTAATTTCTAGAGAATATTAAAACACCGGAACCAGAAAACATATTAAATATCCAGAATAGATAAACAAAACAAGCAAAACAACAAACAAAATGGATTATGCACTCTTAACAAAACAAAAGTGTTCTGCAAAACACATTAGTCACTAGTCTCAGACAGGAAAAACAGGCAAAAATGCCAGTTAAGACTTTTGAAAAAAATAAATACATACAAGTGCAAACTAACCAACTACTTTGTAATGGGTGTCAAATGTTTGCAGCATTTTTCAAAATGACGGGTTTAAAGGCTCTTTAAACATTGTTGTCCAAGTGGAAATGATCACGTTCATTTTAATTTACCATGTGATTAATTGATTTATTATTTATTAAAACAGAACTTAAGCAGAAATTACTGCTTTTTCCATTATAAACATGTTTTTTTAAAAACATCCTGATATCTTGATCAACAAGTTCAAACGACAATACTTTTAACCTGCCTCTAATAAACATCTACTGTCTTCAAATAAACAACATGACACATTTGTTAGGCTACGCTAAGACAGCAGCACTTTTATGTTCCACTTCGATTTTTTTGTGAAATCTGATTTATTATCATCATTTTTTTACGTGGTCGTTCACACTTCCAAACATGTTTATGCTTCCAAATATGCGACTTGTATATGTGATCTCTTGCGTGAACTACGGGCGACCTGAAAGTGACCCGCATGCGCAGTAGAGGGCGCAATAACGTCACACAAAGCCAACCGCCATAAAAATGAGGAAGAAGTGCTCAGCGTTTGCGGAAGTAGACGTGGATGCTTAATGGCGGCGCATATCTTACGATTTTTAAGTTGTTGTCCGACCGGAGCCAGCACATTAATAACTTAATCGCCATTATCGTCCGCCATGGTTGTTGTTTTTCTTCCCGCCCATCAGGACGCAGAATAGTGACGTTTGTCGAGCATCAATGACGTTCAGGTCGGCTTAATGCGACCTGGCCGTACAGACTCAGGTCACGTTTGAAAAGATTTGAAACGCATCAGAAGAACCGCATATTCAAGTGGCCTGTGTAGCATTAAAAAACAAAACAAACTGTGTTGTTCAGACTGTCGTGAAAAGATCAAACCCGGGTCGCATTAAGGCCATAAAAAAAAACAAAATCGTATCTGTGTCACGTCGGGCTGTAGTGTGAAGGTAGCGTCATTCATCGAGCTGGTTTGATGTATGTCAGCGCTGTTTTTTAAGAGAAATAAACCCCACTTCCTATAAAGGTTGCGTCACGACATCCACATTTGACCCGCTGTTCACTTTAACGAGCCACAGATGCTACAGAAAGCACAGCAGAGAGGGGCCCGTCTTTGTAACCGGAGCCCGTCTCCAGCTTAGTAACAAAGGCAGCACTAAACAAAAGAAACTGGTTTGAAGAAACAAAAAGAGCAGAGCATTACGCTATTTGGATCAGAAATGTTAAAAGGGCTGTAAATTCGGGCAGCTTAAAGTAAACAGCCACATACTTAGCTTGGTCTTAAATAAGCTGAGTTACATGTTTATGCTGAGTTCACCTGTCTGCCACCTTTCTGGAAGCCTGTAAGTGAAAATATGACACAGCACTTGATCTACAAAAGGTGTGGTCCACTGCTGGGAACTATAAGGTTTCCTATTCATCCGTCCTTTGGCCCAGTTAAAGGAACTCACTGGGAATCCTCTTTTAGGGTGCATTTACACCAGTCCAGTTTAGTCCGCTTTAAAAGAACTCCATTTCATTTTCCTAAACAGAAAGATTAGTTTGGGAAAGGAGTGAATGGGAAATAAAACCCTGATGCGGACCAAAAAAGGTGACTTGTCTAGTTCCTAATGCAAATAGCTAAGTACACTTACAATAAGACAAAAATAGCTTGCAAGCAACTTTTCAGCAAGATGTACGACCTTCTTTTAGGTGAATATTGCCTTAATACTGATGAAAAGTACCAGTTCCACTGGCAGATTATTTCATTTATAAAAAGATATTTTTCCCATGTTACAAATGAAAAAAATCTGCCAGTGGAAATAGATTTTTCAAATTGATATTAAGGAATTATTTACCTAAAACAAGCATCTATAACATGTTGAAAAGTTGCATTTAAATATATGCATGTCTTATTTCAAGTGTGCTAAGATATTTGCACTAAAAACTATTTAAAAGTAGTTAGTAAGATTTTGACCCATCACCTTCCTAAGATAATAGCCTTACTCGTTTTTTTGTTTTGGCTAAATCATCTTTTGGCAGTGAAGATAACTTTTGGCAAAAAAATTAAAAATGTTTGGGCTGTTATTTTAGGAAGGTGAGTATATATCTCCAGATAGACTGGAGATCTCCCCAAAAGCAGGAAACGGACTATAGCGCAGTGCATTCTGGGTAAATACAACCAAAACAAACACACAATTCTAGCGCTAGCAGGAGAAATGTCACAAAACACAAAAAAGAAATCCTACAACCACTGAAATCTGACTACTTGACTTTTGTTCACATTTCTTGAAAAAAGAAGTTGCGCTCAGAAGTTTTTGTGTCGTTCCCTTCAGTGGTACGTTGAGCAGCGTCCCCACAGGCGAGGAGAGGAACGGTTTTTAAAGGGTTTTGTTCATTTGACACAGTGAAAATGTAATAAATGTTGCAATTTTGATCCCCAATTTAAGCAAGTCCTCCAGACTATCAGGTGTGAAAACACCTTTACACTTAAAGCTCCAACATCAAGTTCGCCCTCTCAGCCCACAGGCTGGTCTGAATGCACCAGTATGTCCAGTAAAACACAAACCTCCCGCTGCATGTACATTTTCCTCCTTCCACACAAAGTTTCAAATCTCTTCACCACATTATTAGCCAAACAGAGGTGTACGTTTGAGATTTTCTGCTGTGTGAAAATCCAGAGTGGATTCACTGCAGTGATCTGTGTGTGTGGTCCACAGGCGGCTTCCGGCCTGCTTGGTGACACGGCTGAGTAGCTTTATAGCTCAGACCAAAGGGTCTGTGTACAGTGTAAACAGAGGAGCGCAACAGCCTCTCAAAACAAATCTCAATATAAAATCACAGAACCTCATCAAAATGTCCCCTTAACTTACATTCCAGCTTTAACACTAAAGTAGCAGCCGAGGCACAAAATCTGACAACAAATCCAAACGGCACAACTAGCAAAGGAACAATTAACTGTATCAAAAAACCCACGGGGTAAAAAAGTTCCCACTGCTTCAAAACCAGCAATTTACTAATTATAATGTTTCTACAGCTGAATGTTCCTTCAATGAGAAGCCCTAGTAACCAGACTGTAAAAACTCAAAATCTTACCAAGTATGTTTGGTCTAGTTTCTAGTGAGAATATCTTAGTACACTTGAAATAAGGCAAAACTAACTTACAAGTAACTTTTTATCAAGACAAAGGAGATTATCTTGAGTAAAAAATTGCTTAATATTGATTTTTTTTTTTTTAAGTACAAGTTCCAGTGGCAGATTATTTTACTTATGGCATGGACAAATGTGTTGTTAGAAGTGAAATAATCTGACATTGGAACTAGAACTATTTTTTAATCAATCTTAAGGAAATAGTGACTTAAATCGAGCACTTACATCTTGCTCAAAAGTTATTTGCTGAGCTGGCCAAAAGAAGTTTCACCAAGTATTTCCTGGTTGGAAAACCAAAGCCATGGCGCAAAAAACTTAAAGTTTCATCGCAACATTTTATGGTACTACTGTGATAACAATAAAAGCAACAATAAGGACTATTTAGTAGGTAACTGTACAGCTGTGACTGCATGACACAAGTGCTGCTCTTGAAAAACATTCCCATTTGTAATAAATTTCTTTAGGACACCAGTCACATAAAGAAATTTGATTTTTATCACTAAACTGCACACTGTAGCTGCACATTTATTTTGATATTTATCGATGAGCTCGTTACATAAACAGTTCTAGATCAGCTGCAATTATCTGATTTTTTAGGCAGTGAAGACACTGTTCCAGTAATCAATGCGACTAAAGCTAAATGCATGCGAGTTTCTCTAGATATTTCTGTGACATTAGTCTTTTAACCCAGGAAATATTCTGCAGGTGATAGAAGGCCTACTTGGCAAATGTCTCTAAAGGTTCAGGTCAGAGTCCATTGACAAAATAGAAAAGAGTAAAACCAACAATCCCAATAGATTTATCAAGATGATAAATCAAACGTTTTCTAAGAAATGTATCACGAATAGGGCTGAAACGATTCCTCGAGTGATTCGAGTACCTCGATTATTAAAATTCCTCGAGGAAAACTGATCTGCCTCGAAGCCTCGTTATGTTATGCGTTATTATTTAGCGCACCGTGTTCCGGCCGGGACTTTATTTGCGTTCTCACTTCCGCCTGAATTGTTGACGAAAGCTAAGTGTTAGCAGCATAACGTCCAGTTTTCAAGTTCGGCCTGGGAGGATTTTGTTGAGTCATG
>CAEGAE010046888.1:0-19579 GCA_903067095.1 Girardinus metallicus
TATTCAGGTGTGTTGGAGCAGGGATGCATCTGAAAGTTGCAGGATGGTAGCTCTCGAGGACTGGACTTGAGCACCCCTGGGTTACTCAATCAACAAAACAGTGTTTCCATGGTGACAGGAAAGCAAGACGAGTCAGCTCTAGGTGCATCTGTCAAGCATTTTCTGTTATGGTTCACAGGCATCACAGCAGTGTGGGAAACATTGATTTCCACAAAATTGTTTCCTTGAAAAATTGTTTTCTGACACGAGGAGCTGTTGCACCTAGTTGAGTAGTAAGACTCCAAGTAACAAAGCTTGGATTTTTACTTGGTGGGTGGAGAATAACCCGCTAAGTCGTCAACTTTATAAAGTTACATCAGCGTCAGGCTATTGAATGAAACTGAATGTCTTCCAAAAAACTGCACTGAACTTCTTTGGAGCAAGCATAAAAAAACAGTGTCATAGCCTACTGTCACAAACATGCTTAAAAATGACACATTTGTAATTAAATTTAAAAGTTACATAGATTTTTTTTTTTACATTTTAAAATTAGCAAAGGATAATCATTAAAACTTTGTATTGTTTTAGTAATTTGTTTCAGCACAGACGGTGTTCAGCTTAGAAACAAAAGAAAAACAAACTATTATTGATCTCCTGTGAATGGTAAGACAATAATACTTTCAAGTACCTTAAATAAAAGCAACATATACATTAATTGATCTGCTTGCTGATTGATTTAAAAAAAAAATCTGCTTTGTAGTAATTTTCTGGGTTTCACTGAGGTGGCATTTTACCTCAGCACACTGGCACAAGTTAAACATTTAGGAAAAGTGGGCAGGCCTATGAACTGTGGCATTACATCCTTGAAGAAAAGGGGGAGAAACCAAATAACAGAACCACACAGCCTCTAAAGGTCTTAATTCCCCATTAGTTCCTTATTCTCTTCAGTGACAAAGACTGGGCCCTTTCAGTCTTGTGTTTCCTTGCATACCAAAGTCATTCAACAGAGGAGACCTTTACCAAGAGCAATGCTCTATTCAAGCCATGTTAATTACAATTTTAAACCATTATTTGTTTCAACACCTGGTTAACCTATTCAGACCTGTTTAAATCCTCTTTATTATCCCAGGTGTGATGGGAAGCCACTAAGGGAGTGAAAGGTTCCTCTGTGTACCAGGAACATAATCAAGCCGGCACTACATAGATCTGAATAGCTTTTTGGGATAAGATCACATGTTACACACTCCAGTCCTCAAGTAAAATGGCGCTAGGTGGATTATGTCTGAAAAGAGGATTTTGTCAAGGATGTGTCCTCAAGTTTTCTCTTTTGGCAGCAAAGCACCATGAATGGAGCACTGCTTCTCCAGCAGCTGTATTAGAACTCGGCAAGTCAATGACTGGCTTAAAAGCAATTGGCTTTGTTGTACATTTTTGTGCATGTAATTGTGCTGCAGTTCGAAGCTTTGAGACAGACAGAGAGAGACCCATGCTGCGTCATAAAGATGGATGATGTTTCCATTAGGGGATGGCCTCATCTTCTGAGCGCCTTTTCTTTCTCCAACTTGCGCCTTCTTTGAAGTTGTAGTTAGTGGTTACAACGTTGTCCTCTGCCCATTATGTTGACATTAACAAGGCTTTACGTGGGAATCTGACCCCTACAGTGCCTTTATTATCATGCCCACTCATTTCTTACCTGTCTGGGGTACTTGTTGAGGATGATCCCATTTCAATAGGAAATATCAACAGAGTGGCATAATAGGACAACATGATGGAAAATAGAGTGACACACATGAATAAAAAGATATTACACCCTGTCCTGACTTCACTTGAAGCCTTTTCTAATTTGGCCCATCACCTTCACCCACAATGGCAGGAGGCTGTTTGTATAAGCCTCCTGCTGTGTGGTTCAAATATAAAGCAGCCTTCAATATAGAAAAGGATACCCTCAGAAAGTTCTGATTAACGAATTAACACCCACTAATAGCCCTTCGCTGTCCTCCTTTAAATGGATTAAGGCTCCTTTCTAACACTTTCTTCCTTTCTTTTTTGCGCAAAATTTAATTAAGATTTAGATTTGGTTTGAACATGCCAGAACAGATTCACACTGCATTTGTGATGTACTTCAATTAAGGAGTAAAGCATCTTAAGCTGCTTCACCAATAATTAGACTATCTCCTTTTTTTTCTTAAATGGTATCTAATTATGTGTTATCCCCATGTAATTCAATTTCTTTGTAAGTTACAGCATATGCTAAGTCTATTAGGGTCATCTTAGTTTAATTTTAGGTTTCTGCTGAATGTAGGCCCTGTAAATACATGCTTTTATGCTCTTGAAACAAAGGAACTGAAGCAAATACTTTATACTGCTCACCCTCCATGTTGTCAAATCTTCACTTTAGCATTCACGAGCCACTGCTCAGCAAAATCTTCAATATAAACAAAGCATCATAGCTATTGTTTGGATACGTGATGAGTTGACAAACAAGGTCTTTTTTTTGACATTCGGCCTCCTGAGGTTGTTGTCCATATATTTGTATAGTGATTTAAAAACATGACAATGCGCTGGCCAGTGTTAATTTACTCAAAGCAGCAGGGGTTGCCGCTTTGGCCACTGACCATTACACAGTAGGACAGGGGTGTCCAGCTGACTGTCCTTTTAATCGACAGCAGCAGGCCTAAGGAATTTAACAGCATGCGATTCAGCCCCCCCCCCCTTCCTCTTCCAGCAAATAACGTTTATGGAAGATTTACGAGTCACCAGAATTCGCCTGAATTCAGTTCATTCAATTAGCGGCTGCGAATGTCTCGGTTAAAGGAGGTGACAAGACAATTGAAGGAGTCATCTAATTATTTTATCCCAGCACTACGTACAAACCTCTCCCGTGCCACAGTCCCTGGACATGGCTTGATGATGTGAAGTAAATGGGTTATAAGCAGCGGGGGTGATAAAATGTGTGGCTCTCCTGGAGACATTCCCTAACATCTAGCATCTTTAAAGTGAATCAAGGACCTGCAGGAATAAAATTTCATTAGATAGAAAATATATGCACTGCAAAGTAAATCAAATCACCTACTCTAAATGAACATTTATGATAAGACCAGGCCCTATAAAGGCAGTCTATTCACACATCCATTCCAGTACATACAGATCTGCAGATGCAGCACCTTGCTAAAGTATTCATAACCCCTGAACCAGAGTACAAAGACGGGGGATTGTGTTTTATTGGGATTTTATGTGATTAATCAACCCAAAGTAGAGCATAATTGTGAAGCGGAAAAAAAGGGACACAAGAAATATCTGAAATGTGTGGAGTGCATCTGCATTGATACTCTTGATTCACTACAGTAATGACTGCAAGTCTTTTAGGACATAGCTTTATCATATTTGCACATCAAGTGTCTAAACTGTTTACCCATTCTTCTTTGAAAAATAGTGATTGCTCGAATGTGACAGAGAGATTCAGTGAATTGCAGTTTTCAATTGGTTTAATGTCTTTTACTTCGATAGGACTGTTCTAACCATTGAATGAGCTTTGATTTAAACCGTTCTATTGTAGTCTTGGCTCTATATATTTGAGCTGCTTTTCCACTAAAATGGCTTTAACTACTTCAACCTCAGTCCGGCCAGACTCATGTCCTTTAGCAGATATTTCTATGTATTTCTTATCAAATTCATAGGTAGTACAAGCAGTGCCAATCCATAAATTGCACGCAAGTGATTTGACTGACAGCAGCCAGCATTCCTCTACAGGCCCATGAATTAAGTAACTCCCAACAACATTTTAAGCACTGCAGTAGATATCTTGTCTGCTAACAGAATGGAGGAGCGTAATTATGAATTTAATTTTGAGCAGCGGCAGGAGCATGTGTCAACTTTTGGAATAGATTGACCATAATTTAGCAGCCTTATAAGGAGCTCACGAACAGGCATGCAATGAAGAAGTGAGGAAAACCGTGTAACTTTGGTTTGCATCAGTCGACGCATGGTCACATGGTTGCACCACATTTGTATCTGTACACACCTTTTCACACACAGCACAGACTACCAGGGGAGACCCCTCCTATTTAAGTACTGATATATAACCTAACCACAATGAATAAAAAGTCGATCCTTTTTATTCATTGTTGTTCTCTAACAGACTTCGAGATCAGCTGTATTCTTGCTTAAATACAGTTTGTTACTTGTTGATAATAATTAAATTACAAACAAGGGAATTCCTTTACTTTGGTGGCTCTGAATCCTTCGGGTCAGGAAACAGTCATTTTCAGACTTTTCTCGGTAAAAACAAAAAATAGAAAACTATATATAATTTTCTTTCAGCTCTAAATTGTACACTAACATAATTCAATAACATAAACTTTCAATAAAAGAAAGAAAATAAAAGTAACTGTAAGAAATCCCCATTCAAGTCCATTAACGTGTGTTAAATTTTCAAAAGCTTTACGTGAGTTTGGATGAAACAGTTGCATGGCGGGGTCATGAGAACAACAGCAGGAGATCTGCAGCCAGGTCTTTCTCCCCATTTGTAAATTAGCTGTGAGTAATGAATTCTGTGAAGCTGCCTTGCTACAAGGTTTCTCCCTCACTTGCCGGCCCCACCCTCGCTCCCCCCTGTCGGCATTGCCTTCCCAAATCTGTCCTGATGTTTCTAGTCTGTCAGAAGCCGCCCCAGGGGGGCGGTGTGATAGCCTGCTCGGTCTGTCCCCTTCCTGTCTCTGTGGCCCAAGCCAGCTGAACCGTGTAAGCCCTCTTCCATTGCAAACACGGTGACCCCGAATGGGATTGACACATCACAGACCGTGGATGCTAGACCACCAGTCCGTTGACATCAGTTTCCAATGGTGCCAGTATAATGTGAACAGTGAAATTCTGGGGAGGGACAATGACAGTAAGACCAAGAATTCATCTCTGAATGGAGATGAAGGAAATTATTGTTAAAGTGTTCAGTGATTGAATGTAAATATCTGTTTCACTGAAAATACCTTTAATTATTTGCATCCAAATGTTTCAGATTGATAACCAAATTTTCGAATCACTCTCACATAACCCAAGTAAATGTACAATAAAAGTTCAAAGAATGATTTCACTTATAAAGATAAAAAAATATATATCAAACCCACCTGGTACTATGTGAAAAAAATAATTACTCCCTACACCTAATAATTGGTTGTGCAACAATTGCTACCAAGTAAGACTAGCATTAACAGGGCAATGATTTTTTTTAAGCTGTTCAGATATGGACCTAATGATTGCCTTGGATTTTTTTTCTTCCCTCCACAATAATACAAGTGTGTTTTAACTTAAGATCCCAAACTCATGACTCAATGTCATTCTTCAGGATTCACTTTCAAATAGCAAAATTCAAGGTTCTATCACCTATGGCAACTGATCCAAGTCCTAAAGCAGTAAAGCTCTGTAACTTCTTTTGATCTACTACACTTCTATCTGTCTGAGTGGAAATAAATGCGTTGGCTAAGACTACTTCGTGGATCCCCAAGCGCCCATTAGAGAGCCTGGGGGGTCTCTAAGTGTCACCCATGAAATCAGGATGTTAGGGTATAAAAAATGTGGGCGGGACCGCTAGTAATTCTCATTATTGTTAACTGTTCATTGTCTGTGGTGTTGACTTTGCTTTAGTCTGGCTCTGCTCCTGCCAAGAAAGAACATGGCCACTGCAGCTTCACTCAGTTTTAAAGCCATAGATCCGAGGAAAATCTTGTTAAGCTCCAGTGTGACCCTAAATTAATTACAACAAAACCTGACCAATTTTTTTTTTTTTTTTTTTTTTTTTTTTTTTATGAAAAAGCTCAAATTAAACTCTTGTGAGAGATGAATAATTTTATGGTGATTAAAGTTAAATGTTCTGATTCAAACTCCAAAGGCCAAAAGCAATTTGTCAGCAATCAGTGTAAAGAAGGAACCACAGGGCATCTATGTCATTTCCACTATGACCCTGCAAAATCCACTCTGCAGCTCTGACTGGCAGAGAGGAAAAAGAAAATCTCAATGGCAGCTTTTGACGTCCATAATGGCTTAATGTGAGTGTTTGACAGAGATATTTGGGGGAAGAAGAGTGACTCTTTGCGCGCTGATGTGGCCTAGAAGCTTTCTGCTGTCACAGCTGATGACAGCAACTTTCTCCATGCAGATTAAATTGGTGTTTACAGATTTGCCCTGGGTGTACATTTTTCCTCCTGCTGGGATCCACTGGCTGATGATGAGTCGCAGATGAGACCAAGCCTTCTCGACACTGATGCTTATGCCTCCGTCACGCGGCGCTCGCGGTGGCTTACCAAGTGTTTCAGCGGCACCACTTGCCACACAGTGCTCTCCTCTCTCCTCTTCAGCATGGTAAATGGCGCAGCATTAGCAGCTATTTACATTTGCGGAGAATGTGTGATAGCTGCTGCCTTGTCTGTCACGCTGCACTGTCTGCCAGAGCTGCATGGATGGGGGCAGAAGACGAAGCACTGCTGAGAAAATTAAACATCATCAGTCTTGATGTTGGCTGTAAAGTCGAACTTAAATAGTCCTTTGCCGCTACAATGGGTATCAGTGGTATCTTCATGTTATTGTGCTGCAGGAGTTGTTACAGCTGGTCAGCAAGAATGTGCTCAAAGTTTAAAGACACACTGGATTGTTTTTACAGATGCCTTTTTTCCTCTTGAAGTTTCACTTCAAAAAAGAGGACTTTGGCTCATTTCAGGGCAGGGCTTGGGTCTAACGCTGTGAATCGCTGAAAGCTAAACAGAGACATGCAGATTCTCACTGTGCTGCTGGCTGATTATGGAAGCACAGACTTGTACATATGCTGTTTGTGGAAGCCGAAGAAACGTGACAAAGGATATGGAACACTAGGTTCAGTGTATAGTATGTCACTGGCTGATCAGCATCCCTAGCTGTTGTTTTGAATGTGCTAAGGAAAATATTAAGTAGTTTGTTGCGTGTAATTTGCATTGATTAAACTTTCAATGTATGACTGTGGGGCAGAGTACGCTGATTGCCTCAAGTGTTTTATGTGGAATATACTTTCAAGGGCACCTTGACAATAAAATTAACAGCTTTCAAATGAAATCACTGAACCCAGCAGTTTTGACTATGATGCCTTGCAAGAAGTACTTGTACTCCTTAAACTTTTTCCTCGATTCTGACAAGCTAAACCCACAAACTTCAATATAATTTATTGGGATTTTTTTAATATACCAATGCAATATTTTTTAAAATCTAGGCAAAACTTGCAAGGTTTCCAATTTGTGTTTCATTAAAATCTAAAAACTATGACTGACATTGTTATGTAACCCATACTTCATATAACCATCTTACAGGGGAATTGTATTTTATAATCTAAAGTCAATCTTTGTTAGTTTTGAACATCTCCAGTCTGAATTGACATTTGAAAAGTTGCTCAACACCTGCCCTTGGGGACTTGAGTAGTCCTTGAATAATTAGTGTCTATTTGCTAGATTCTGCCACCTAGAAATAGACATACTTTTCACTCATGAAAACCTTTTATCATCAACATTACTACTTAGCAGATGAGTAGAGAATATACAAAGAAGAACCTCTGTATTCATTTCAGGTTGTAAACAGTAGTCTGAGCACTGGGTTGTTATCGAGTTGTGGCCTCCGGCGCAGGATTGATCCACTTCAGTCCAGCAGCAGGGGGGCAGGAGCTCTGGAGGGGCTCAGCGGGGCTCCAAATCAATAAGGTTAATAGATGTGGGGGCCACGCAGTCAGAGGTGTGTAGCCTGGCATTTTCGGTGCCAATGAGGAAAATTCCTGATGACGAGGTGTCTTTTTTGGAGCCTGCATTAATGTCAGTCTGATTACCTGGAAGTCAGGACGTCTGATACTGCGGGGTGGTGGAGGCTTGCTCCTTTGCCATTAACTGGAATTAGCTTTACAAGGAGACCCTTCAGATTGGAGACTTTAACTTGCCACCTCTTCATCCGCTGTCCATTGAGAACAAATTGCTAGTCCCCTCCCATCTTTCCTCCTGACTCTATTCTTTCACTCTGATTTCTATAATGCCAACAGTTTCATAATCACTTGATGAGTAATTTCCTTTCATTTGGGATTTGGAGAGAGAGGGAGAGCGAGGTTTCATTTAAGAAGTTCTTTTTCCCCCTCTTGCTCTCATTTTTCTGGTATTTCTCACATCACATTTTCTTAAGAGCATAATTAAACAAGGAGAAAGGGTTTAAGAGAAGGGGGAAGGACAGAGTACTGGAAAAATTAAAGATTGAAAAGAGTAAAACTGAAATCTGAGTGGTAAAAAAACTTGTTTAGGAGACATAAAGGAATGAAAGCGTTCTGGAATAAAAATTATATTTTTATTTTTTAATTTTTACCATATTTAGTGATTTGCAAAAGTATTCAGACCCCTTGAATTATGTCTACATGTAAGATATACAGTATTACAGCCACACACCTTGATCAAATTTTCTATGATAAACCATCATAATTGTGAAATGGAAAGAAGATGATTCATGGTTTTCTATTATTTTTAACAAAGAAAAATCTAACAACGGGGGGGCAGTGAAATGAATGGAAGAAGAAGATCTGAGGATGTAGGCTGGTGTAGCAATATGATGGAGGTCAGAAAGATACGGAGGGGTGAGGTTGTGGATAGCTTTGAAGGTCAAAGGGAGTATTTTGTAGTTGATACAATGTGTAATAGGATGTCAATGGAGCTGCTGTAGAGCAGATTTGATGCCATTGATTGAAGGGGTCTGTGTGCTGAATTTTGGATAAGTTGTAATTTTTGGAGTTTTTTTTGTGGAAAACTAAAAAGAAGGGAATTGCAGTAATCCCTTGACCAGACTGAGGTGACCAGACTGTGAATAAGAGTGAGAAGTGAGAGAAGGATGGAGATAATTAATATCATGAAGATGGAAGTAAGCAGACTGAAAAATATTGTTGACATGGGAGACGAAGGAGAGGGTGCTGTTGAGGATGATACTCACACTTTTTATCTGAGTGGAGAAAGAGATAGAGGAGTTATTGACCATTATAAAGAAATTGACTTGGTATTGACTTAGGGCCTGTTAAAGAGAGTTTTGTTTTATTGTAATTTAATTAAAAAAGTTTAGGGTAAGTGGAAGTGTTTGATTTCAAGGAGGCAATTGGTAAGGGCAGAAGTGGGAATATGGAATTATGTTCGTTTGAGAGATGTAGGTGTCATCTGAATATGGTGTTAGCAGAAGATATAACAAAGGTGTGGGAGGGTGATTGAAAAATGTGAAAAGGAGTATCAATATTTAGAAGCAAACTTACAGGAAATTGGTGGAGGAGCGGTGGAAGACATGCCATCAATGGTCTGAGATTGGGAATGGGAACCAGGACGACCATGTGGAGGTCTACAGTCTCTGCACATGATGCGTGTATTCTGCCAATTGGGACACTCAGTGCCCTGCAAACAGCTTTAAAGTACATTTCCTGTGCTTAGCTTTTACACTATAAAGATTTCTGCACTGGAATTTGTACTTTCTGCTAGAATTTTTAGCAAACCTAGAATGGAACAATAGAAAGGTGCTACTTGTATCTTCTCTACTTGTATCTGGTGTACTGTTTTGCAGAGAGCCAAGTGGCTAAGAGTATGTTTCTCTATGTGTGATGAAGGTTTAGAGAGGTGTACCTTGGCCACTGTAGCACACCTGCAATTAGTGCTGCACCTGCATCAGCTGCATTAAAGTGTGAGTAGAAGTCCTGCTGACTACACTACCCTTAGCCCTCCTAAACAAAACACTGCAGTCATTTGCAATAAAAGAATCAGTTGTCTCTTCCCCCCCGTTTCTTTCAAAAGGACCCTTTGCATAGGAAATCAGTTCTCTCTCTTCGTGGACATCATGCCGTGTGGGCTCCCATGGAAATGAGTTTTGGCATTGTTGTGCCGAAGCACTCCCCCCTCTAATAAATTGAGGAGGATTAAGAGAGAAGAATGGAAGTAAAGGATAGTCATTTTATCGTGACAGCCATTTTTCGAGGGGGTTGGGGCAGTCAGAGATTTAAAGGCTAATCAGCCCCGGGTTTATTTCCATAACATGCATTACAGTCTGCTTCTTTGAACTTTGCTGCCACTTAGGTTAGATTTGAAGGAGGAAAACGAGGAAGAAAAAAAGCCTTATCAAATGTTTAGTATTTGAGGCTTGAGTGACATGTTGGAGACATCTGAGTGAGTTATTAAATCGCTGCAGCTCTTGGAGATTATTATGCATTAATCTCAGCACTTTGAAGTATGTTCTTGTGTGCGTGTCTCAAGTCTGGAATTATAAACTCTCAGATTGGCTTATAAAATAATTTAAATGCTGTAAAGCATACATAAGAAAGCAATGCATGATCCAACTTAGTGATTTCCCTCAATGCTTTGTTTTTGTGGGCAGAAAATCAACTAATTTACATTAAACAGGCAGACAAAAAAATGTTTCCTGTCAAAATACAACCAAGTTTCTGTGCAGATTGTCAAAGTTTTTATTGATCATGATGTCAGCCTCCACTCAATCCCGGTTTGTTTAGTCTCTCTGTGTGATTGGAAACACTTCAGAAATGGTGACCAGCAGAAGGTGAAAGGGTGCCAGATCTTTGAAGTCTGTGATCTTTATTGATCTCTTGCATATTCTAAAAAAAAAATCAAAGAGAGCATCAAAGGCATAGCTAAACTCTTTAAGACCCTGCATGTGCCCTAAAAAAGGGCACCAAAAGCAGCGTGAACAAGAAAAGCAGGTGGTGGCTGCTGGTTGGAGCAATCACACGTCCAGCTCCTGTCACACCCCAGACAGACCGTTGAAACTGCTTTTTTAATGCAGGACAACAACATGGCTCCTGGTCTGACTCGCACTAGACTCATTAGATTCAGGCAGGCAGCTTGAAGGAATCATAACTTCAAAAGAACTAGCTAACACAGCAGGGCCTCCTGGTTGTACACAATAAATCTAATCTAACAAATTAGAAAACCACAATTTTGATTGAACTTTGAACTAACAGTTATAAGAAATGAAGGTATCAATCAAGTTTCTAGCCTGATATATGAGATAAATGGGTACTTTTTGAAAAATGTAAAATCATACGAACAAACAATTTCTTCAGTTTCTAAGATTTTTTTACTTTTCATCTTAACAACAACAAATTGTATCTTCATGAATTAGATAATCAGGAGCAATTTAATGATAGTAATTGTAATAATAATTAATAATGATATTTGTTCAGGCTTTATAGCAACTCCTTAATCAAAGACACATGGCAGCTCGTTTGGACTTTGCCCCTAGGCACCTGAAGGACTCTCTGACCAGGAGACACAAAATTCTCCTGTCTCTGATAAGACAAAGCTTGAACTCTTTGGTGTGAATACCAGCCACCATGTTTGGAGGAAGCTCCATCATGTCTACAGAGATGGCATCCCATGGTAGTGGCAGGATCATGTTCTGGGGATGTTTTGCAGAAGAAGGATCTGGCAGACTAGTCAGTATAGAGAAAAATGGGGAAACCATTTTTAGAGACTTCCTGGATGAAAGCTTGCTCTAGAGTGCTCTCGACCTCTTGACCGTTCACTTTTCAGCAGGACAATGACTTAAAGATATCAAAGAAGTGGCTTCAGAACTACTCTGTGAATGCCCTGGAGTAGCCAAGCTAAACTCCAACCATTTTCAGATCTCTGGAGAGACCTGAAAATGGCTGCACAGACCATCCAACCTGATGGAGATTCTAAGGAACTTGAAAGACGAATGGGAGAAACTGACTCCTATTTTGGGAGACTCCCATTTGTCTCTCAAACTTGTGAAAGTAAATTCACAAGTTTTTGTGAATTTAAATTCACAAAAACTTGAAGCTATAAATGCTGACTAACTTGTATCAACAAAGGCTGTGAATATTTCTTTGTTTTCTATTTTGAATCAATTTGCAAAATATTCAAATACATGTTTTCCACATTGTCAGAATTTGATATTTCTGTTTATAGAACTGTGAGGAAATTCATTTGGAATGAATTTAGTTATGTTAACATTTAGTTAACATAACTAAATGTGGAAAAAGTGAAGTGCTATGAATACTTAACATATGCTATGTGTATTTCTTCTCTAGTGCTGATGAGAATCTTTGAAGCCAAGACTTGTTTTAGCACGGTTAGCAACTAAAAGCCAGATATAAATCAGTTGTTTCTTATCTGTGTCCATTTACTTCAGCACTGATGGACGGCTCTGAAGCAGGTACGTACTTTGCATTAAGCAAGTTAAGACAGTCACAGTAGTTTCACAACACTTACACTATTTTTATTTTTTTCATCCAAATACCTACAATGCTATACAAACAATGCTTCTTAATTGTTTTTATAAAAAGTGTTGTTGGCTGACCTGACAAGTAGTCTTTCTTAGCTGACTCTGTAAACATCAAGAGGAATCTACTTTCTCTCTCACTTTCAAATAGCAAACTTTTAACATAACAAACTGCTTAGCTTAAACACACACCGTTTTGTTCAGGGATTGTTAAAATTACTCATGTTTACAGGAGAATATAAAGTCACATGATTACAGCACCTAGATAGCACTATATCAAACAGTTTTCACTTTGGCAGGACATATTGTCAAAAATTAATGCAGGATCTTGTGCCACAATATTTCATTATGCCTTTATATGGTGAATTCAAATGAGGTAAAAGTGGATGTTAAAGGTACTTTAAATTTGTCTCAGTCCGAGTATCCCAACAGTTTATCATCTAATCAGGAAGTAATTTCATAGTTGAAACCTAAACCCAACCCTCACTTAGCTTAGTGAGGAATGGATAAATGTAGACTGCAGTAACATCAAGCAATTCTGTCTGCATAGCTTAATTTTTATGAAGCAAAATACACTTGAGGTACAGAGTCAAACTCTTTAAATAATTAACCACACAAGCGCCTCATTTAATGAAAAATTTTATGATATTAAAGATTTTACCTTTTTCTTCAAAATGGGCTGTAATAATTTGTGGGAAATTTCTGACCCCTGATAGATTCTTTTTTGCCTGTAAATCCAAAGGCATTAGTGATTCTTACTGACGAACAGACAAATTAACTTTCAAAGATTAAAGAAAACTGTCATCAGAGGTTGAGGTGATTTTTCATTCTTAGTATGATACTATACAATTCTGTATTATGTATCTGTTTTGTAGGTCTTGGATTAAAAAGGTATATTTTATCTGAAGAAGAAAAAATGTTAAACATAAACATTTAAAGACAACATAAAAGTAGTGGAACAAAAACAGGATTAGGCTCAATGTATCATACGTTTTATGTAGAACAGTTAAAATGGGAGCTGACCACACATACAGTAGGATCACAGTTGCTCTTTCTGACAGTGGAAAAGTAAACAGACCCATCACCTCCTCAGTAAACGGCATCATTATTGGCAGAATTGATGACAGTAAAGCATCTTGTTGGAGGCAGCAACTGAAACATCTCTGCAGGTTAAATTCCCATTCATTCAAGCCCCATCTTCTCCAACCTGATGTATTCCTGTCCTTTACTCTCATTGGCTGCACATGGAAGTTTCTCCAGCCTTTATGGAACCAGCAAGCATTTGCGCTGCCACAGCGGTTCGCTGCTGGATTACTCTCATCGCGTGCGTCTTTGGCCTCTTCCCCTTTGTGACGACACAGCGTTGAGTTCACGTGGGGCTGATTTAACTCATTCACCATGGTGCACTGCCACTAGCCACATGTCTGCCAGTCCAGTGATTTTAACCCAACACTAAGTGCCTCTGAAATGAGGAGACAAAATGCCTCTTTGACTCAGGTCAGAAAAATAAAATTTTTTGGGGAGGCGTTTGATGAGTAGATTTGGTCTGAACTCTCTCCAGGGAGGTAATTGTAAAGATGAGGCATGAGGCGCTGTGAGATTTTGTTTTTTATACCTGTGTCTTTTAGGAAATAGCATATATTTCTATATGATTGAAACAAAATTATATATGTGTGTGCGTGTGTGTGAAATCTAATAACAATTGAAGTCATTAGGATGAAAGAATAAACTAACCAAACTGCATCCATGTCACAAAAAGTTATTGGTCACTTTCTTTGATCATAAATTACCATAGCTAAAATTAGACCAGATTTCAGTTTTACTAGCTATACCTAGATCTAATTAGTAAGATGTGGGAATTAAGAAATCACTGAAATAAAACATGTATAATAACATAAGATAAGCTAAGTGATCCCAAAATGCAATAAAACATTTCTCTATTTCTTTTTCCCAAATAAAACTAAGAACTTGGTGCTATTGACTGAGCCAAAAATTCTGTTCTCTTGTAAAAACTAGAAAATTCCTGAAAGTGAATGTTCAAACATCAATTTGAGAGCATAAGCAAAAGTGAATTTAAAGACTGTAAAGATTAATTTGTTGTTTTGGAAGCATTAAGATAGCTGGGCCATCGTGTTTCACGGGAAGTTTCTACTGAGTCCCTGGAAAAAAGCAAATAAGCTTATCCTGTCTTTTCTCAAGAGACTTAAGAATAATACACACAATAAACCCACTGAACCTCAAGCCTTCTCTTTCAGTCACTGCGACCTTGTCATGTTTTTATTAGCTTTGTTCACTAAGTGCTAACATTGCTGCAAGTAAACAAAATAATATGTATGTACAACAAAATGTTTAAAGAAAACATCCTATTTGAGACATAGTTTATTTGTCCCCCTGGAGACACAAATTGAGCACTGTTCTCACATTTACTAGAAAAAACTATGCTATTTAAAACGGTTAAATTGATTCATCTTGGCTTTGGATGTGAAATAAAACTACAATAAGGGAAGCTGCTGGGACAAAATAAAACAAATAAGTTTTGTCACGGTTTCATTGGTTTGAAGAATTTTACAGAATGCATCACTAATTCATCTAGAGTAACAAATGAACATAGTCATGGGGTGTGCTAACTTCCTTCCTGCTCTATGATTTTTTTGATCCATGTCATGCAATTAAAGCCTAAACACAGCAAGTTAGCTTTTTAGTAAGGAGAACAGACCAAAAAAAATTAATGAAATCAGTTCACACGATACAATTCAGGTGAACTGTGAGTTTCAAGTGTGTTTCAAAGTAAAAGATGCCTTTTGTTAGCATATTTTGTATTTCTTAATGCACTTCCTGCTCAGTGTTTAGGAGCAGGACAATTGAAGCATTTAGAAAGGGTGTGAAAAAGTCTGCTGCCTGTGGCCAAGAGAATGAACTATAGCAGACTGCAGATTGTGAATAGGCCTTTTACAGGTCACAGACTCCATTCAACCCACTGACACTGTTATTATCTGACCGTCATAAATGGGCCTAATTAATATTCTAATCATAGGCCTTTGGAACATAGGCAAAATTATCCACTGACTACCATTTGCTTATTCATTCACTCATTGACTCTGCTGAGGAAATCCTGGGATTGAAAGAAAAACTGACTGAGTAAAGACTAACTTACAGTCAAAAATACCCTCTCTCTCTTCTGTTCTTTACATGACATAACATAAGGTAAAAGGGAAAATATTGCTACAAATGTGCAATGAAAATTAATTTGTTTTTGTTTTATTTTCAGCTTGACAAAATCTAGGTATGATTTGGAAGCTTTGTAAACTTGATAATAATAAGTCTGCCTGAGGGATAAAGAGCATATTTACCTTCCCAAAGAAATACAATGTCACCTGAAAGTTTAGAATAATAAATTAGGTTTAAATCAAGTTTTCAAATGGGCTTGTTTGAGATGTGTTCATTGAGGTTGTTTTAACTGCTAGAAAGCAGTTAATATTTTACCTCTTTAACTCTGTTGGTGCCTCTCCTACAGGCTGAAGAGCACATTTAATTTTAATAGGGCCCAAGACCAAAGAGGACTTCTGTGATCTTGAAAGAAATAAAATTTTAAAGAGATATCCAACTTTATTCTTTGAATCTTTAAACTATGATCACTGAAACAAATGTAATGTGAATGAACAGTTTACATTTGACAGTTTTACTAGAGGTCACTTTGGATGTTCTTGCCAAACTTTATAAGTATAAGGAAGACCAGAAGTAAAGGTTGGAGACGGTATGCTAACAAGGATTTTTCCATGTGAAATATGTACGGAGAGCAAAGTAAAAAAAAGAGTAAAGTATTTTTAAAATCTATATAATAGCATTCCCTTGAACGTAATACACTAGATTCATAATTTTTATAACAGATAGTTCCTGACTAGAATTGCTTTATATGTTCTATTCTCAGTCATTTTCACTCAGGAAGATTAATTGTTGCATACAACTTCCTACCTCCATTTCCTCTTTAAATAATCTGTAGTTTCAAACATCCAATGCAAATGTCACCAGTTATAAGGATCAAGGGTCTTTAATAGAGTAACTTTGAAACAGTAAAAGTCTGATTGCATTAGCATAAATCTTTCTGACCAATTTATTTTAATATATGATAAACTAAGATGAAAGTTGTCTACTGCAGGTAAGATTCTGTCTGCTTTTAACTGTTAAATGGTTACATTGTGCAACCTTAAATTGTACTTTGTAATCCTAAACTATCCTACTGGTATTATAAGACTTCAAACCCTCTTGCGGCTTCACAAAATCAAAAGAAAGCAATGCTTTGAAAATGTTATACCATTTATAAACATCCAATTGTAGCATCTACGATCAAGATATTTTCAGATTGCTAATAATAATAATGCATACTAATATATACTGATCTACCAAACTGAATTTCATCATTACATTGGTGTCGAATGGTATTTTAATAGTCTGTTGTTTCAGAAGTGTCTACAAAAGCCCTGCTGCAAATCACTATCCTTATTGTTCCCTGTCAACTTAGAGATGCCTCTCTCCGTGGGGTGCTTCCAGACTTATAGAGCGGTTTGACGGAGGAAACCTGAAGTAAAAAGACTTCTTTGGAACCTTGAGACGGAGCTCTATTGGATGTGAAAGCTAACAGACCGAAATGCTAATTTTGGCACAGTGATAAATCTGCAGTATGGAATTGTCAGAATGGCGGGCTCACCCCGAGGCGGCACGTTATTGCTTTATTCTATTAGTCAGTTATTACCAGCAATCACAGTCAACCCCCTCTGCCCCCCACACACAAAGCCCCTTTTACATTACATTTATCAGCTGTTGTACAAACGTTGAAAACATATGACGGCAGCCCTCAGAGTCGTGTTTCCTCTAGGGCTAGAGGGAGGTAAGGGGTGGGAGGAGAGGGTCTGTAGAGTGGTAGGAAGGAAGAGGGAGGGGAACTCCATCTGGCCAGTAATGCATACAATGTATTTGTTCACTAGGCTAGCCAGCAGTGACACCATGAGGGCCACTTACATTCTACTAAAGATTCCACTTTTTTATTTGTGTTCGCCTAAATGTCTTAATACTTGATGCTGACGGGTTGCACAATCAAACTTTCACAGTGACGTGTGAGCGATGCTGTCAACTATATGTTTCTGCTAATGTCTTTCTAACAATCAACTAACTGTACACATCTAAATGTGCTACCGCTGCATCCAGATGTTCAGCCTCGCACCCTCTCTCTTCAGTGCCTCATATGGAAGTGGCAGCCCACGGCTATTTACATCACTATCTGTGAAGTAATTACCATACTGTTTTATATAATGCCAAGGCAATCATAGGGTGATAACATGCAATTAAGCAGTGTTCCCTGATTTGTACGCAGGCAATCTTTTCTCTTGCCTTCCCTGAAGATAAAGTACCCATCTCAAAATGTCAGATACTTGTAGCTTAATCTGATTATTTTCAATTAATATTCATGTCTCTATCTTGGGATTGTTTCCTTTAATGACATTGATGAATTGAGCCAATTTCAAACTGAGTTTGGACCAGAGGCACTCAATTTGGTTGAATGTCACCTGTCTCTCTGTTCTTTCTTTAAGGAAAGGTTTTTGAACCCGTATTATTTTGAACCTCCTGAAAACTGCAAGATACCTAATGTTGCAAGAATGCATAACGCATTGGCCTATTTTTAATTTGACTGGCTGATCAGAAACTGTTCTTTGGTTTTCTATCAGTGGTCCCACTATGTCTCACAGATTGGGCTGACAAGAGGCTTCACTTTAGAAGATTGCAATGAAGAAGATACAAAATTATGTACATTAAGTATCAGCCAGGTGTTTAGAAATCAAGTATGTGCAAGACATAAAAAGAGCTTTTAAAGATGTAACTGTTTCCAATAACTTCTAAAGACAACTGTGGTTAAATTAGTAAAGAGTGAAAGAGCAAGACCTTCAAAAGACAACAGGAAGGCTAAGGGAAGGCAGAAAGGTTTTTTTTGTTTGTTTGAATTGCTTCAAAAATCTGCTCAAATGAACCAAAAAATTTGCTCCAATATGACATTTTTTCAGCACTCATAATGGACTCAGAGCTGTTTACTTCACACAACCTCGTTTATGGAGACCATCAAAAAAAACAAAAAAAAAACTAGAAACTTTTCAGTAGTGACGTCCAACAGATTAGGAAATTACAAGTGTATTTAAACTTTTCCATACTACTGGAACTTTGGGTTACAATTGTATGTTATGCAATTTCTTGATGTTATACACTATTTTGGGGTTATTTTTGAGTGAAGCATGGAATCTGGATCAAGGGGTATAAAGTGGCTGGTAGTATCCTAGAGCAGCAGAGGTAAATGAGAATCTAAACGTTTATCTTCTGTTCAAGTGAACTTGTGCATACCTTGAAATGTGAGGTTAGGCAATATAAAAACTTGAGTAAAAATGTTATAATAATAGTTTAAGGTTTTATAAAAAAAAAAAAGTTTATCATTTATGTGCTTAAACCAAAAAAGTGGGACCTGAACTGATGTACTGAACAAGCTGCTCCACTGGTCTGGCTGCTCTGTCACATATGAACAGCTTCTTCCATCTAGCCTGAGGGAGCTCGGTGCTCACCGTTTGAAGATTAAAACATCCACTGTCATTTCCTGCTCCAGTGGTTGCTTTACTGAGAAGAGTGAAGATATGAATTGTATTTTTCACCCCCTTCAGAGCTGATTATTGGGAGCCGGCCTTTCAGCGGCCTCCGTGTTTCATGGTGGTCTCAGGAACAAGCCACCAAAGATGAACTACAGGGGAATGTGTTGTATTTGTGTAAAATCTTGTTCAAGCCTCAAACAAAAAAGGTGAAGCATGGCTAAGTCCTTCCTGCTCCCTTGTGCATGTCTTGTGTGTTTGTGCACACATCCATGTCTATGATTTGTCCCTCACATTTTTTACGTGTAAAGGTCTGAATGTGGTTGCCAGTGTGTTTAGACCCTCCGTTTAGTCTTCCCCTTACCCCATTGGTGCGTTGTCAGCAACACATCCAGTTGGTGGAAGGACCTATGATAGGAGTAGTTGCTGTTGTGGGAGGCTCTAATAGTGCCATCAGTCAAGTGCCTGTCCAGCCGACCATACCACAGGGCGTTAGCGTTAATGCTGAGGCACATGCCGTAAGCGCTGAGTAGCAGGGCTGTTTGTCAAAGGGCATCCAATGTGAAGGAAGTTGTTAGTTAAGTGTGCTTGCCCTGTCACACGCCTGCATGACTATGTCACTGGCACAGGTTTCTGTGGCTGCTATGGTTTGTGTTAGTGATTCATAGTGCAATATATAGCAACCTCTCTCTCTCTTTATATATATATATATA
>CAEGAE010046891.1:0-34895 GCA_903067095.1 Girardinus metallicus
AGCTATTTAACTGCTTAAACAGCTTTTTCAATAACTTTGCTGATGAATGAGAGGTTGGAGATCAGCCTGTAATTCTGAAGTAGTAATTTGTCTAGATTGTTCTTTTTTATCAGTGGTTTGATAACTGCTGTTTTCAAAGCCTGGGGGAAACACCTGATGAGAGCGATGAGTTTAGTATTTGGATCAGATCATTAGCAACGACAGGCAGGACTTTCTTAAAGAAATGTGTGGGTAGGACATCCAGACAGCAGGAACTTGAGCTTAATTGACTTATAATTTCTTCTAGGGTTTTATAATTGAGTAGTTGAAATTGGGTCATTTTCCTGTATTTGTTTTGTTTGGGCACAGCATTAATAGTGGCTTTAGAGTGGATGTGCAGATTAATCCTATGATTTTTTTTATTTTCTCTGCAAAGAAGCCGGAAAACTTGTTGCAGGCGACATTAGATTGAAGTTCAGGTGGTAACATCATAGGAGGGTTTGTGAGCCTGTCAACTGTTGCAAATAAAGTTTGAGCTTTATTAATGTTTTTGTTTATGACATCTGCAAAAAAAAGCTTCCCTTGCATGTTTTAGTGTTGAGTGATAGTTACGTAGTCTTTCTTTATAGATTTCATAATAAACGTGAAGTTGAGTTTTACCCCATTTATGTTCGGCCCTACAGCAGAGTTGTCTTGCAGACTGAACTGTTTGTGCATTTCTCCATGGAGATTTCTTCCTACCAGACACAACCTTCACTTTAATGGTTGTGTCTAATCAATGTAATCAATGATATTTGAAACTTTAGACCGGAAATCATCTACCAACTTATGTATATCATTATAACTTAAGGGCAAGGAAGAAGAGTAGATTTGATTAAATGTTTCTGCTGTGTTTTCTGTCAAAGAACGTTTTCTGATAGTTGCTGTTTGTCCAAGTGAGTTAGCGGATAAAGAATTTTCAAAGATGACAGCGAAATGATCTGACAGTGCGACATCAGTTACAGAGACATTGGAAATATTCAGACCCTTACTGATAACCAGATCCAGTGTGTGACCTCGAGTGTGTGTTGCTTGTTTGACATGTTGTGTTAGACCAAAACTCTCTAATATATTAAAGAGCTTTTTTGTACCTCTGTCTTGGACGTTCTCAATATGAATGTTGAAATCACCGACAATTATTAGACAATCATAATCAATGCATATGAGAGATAGAAGCTCATTCAAGTCAGTAAAGAAATTGTCCACGTATGTTGGAGTTTTGTATAAAGTTAAAGTCAAAGTTTGTTTGTGGCCTTTTACCTCAATTCCCAGATACTCAAAAGAGGTGAAATAACCCAAAGAGATTTTGCTACAATTTATGATATTCTTAAATATTGAAGAATATCATAAATATTTTTTCAATATTTATGATATTCTTTTTTATGTTTTCTATTCTCACTTAAAAAATTGTAGGTAGGAGGTGTGGATTCAATTAATACGATTGGTTCATTATTGTCATTCAACCATGTTTCTGTCAAAAATAAAATGCTCAGTGATGAAGTCATTAATTAATAGAGCTTTCGCACAAAGAGATCTGGTATTTAAAAGAGCTAGTTTAAGTGGCTTGGAAGCTGAAAGATCTTCAGTCTGAGGTTCCTTTAAGCACGGGATCAGTCTGAGGTTTGAATTAAGATCACTGTTTTTTGTATTTTTGTTTTTGTAACTTTTCTTGTAGTGATCCGAACAGGTAATGTCCTGTATTTCAGTGCCAGGGGGCCAGACACATTCTGGAGGAAGACAGGTGTAAAGATAATATCTGGACCCCGATCTCAGACCTCAGAAAGATGGTGATGGATATGAGATCATCTGTCCAAGCAGTCAGCCAGTGAAACAAGCACAGCAGCAGTGCTAGCCAATGCAAATCCACCAAAAGGGTGGACAAACCCTATAAAAGGTGAGTGCAAAACAGGAAACTTTGGTTGGATCCTCCAGGCAGCTTCGAGCCAAGATCGAGATGGACAAAGAACTCTGCATCTGAAGAAGAGCCGGGGCCACAGAGCCAGAGACTGTCCTGCACATGGGGACCATAGCCCAAAACTATAAGTAAACAACACCCTTGGGACTCGCCAGAGTCACTAAAACCATCCTGGTTCAGTAACAAATGCACGTTGTAATAAAGAGAAGGAGCGACCGTTAACAGGTGTGCCTTGTGAAACTAGCTGGCTGTAGGCTGCTCAGTCTGGCTAATTCACAAGGGGAAGAAGGTTGGGGCATCTGGATGGAGGTCATCAGAAACCAGTCGTGTCTTTCTCTTCGCAAGCTTTAAACAGAGTTTACTGCAGTTCTGGACAGGGTAAAATCCCAGCAGATTTAAGAAACTCAATTCACCTGTTAGACGGAGAGCTGGTAGCACATTTCCCCTCTCAGAAGAGGAAGTAGAGAGTGAGCGAATAGAGAGAGAAGGGGGGAGTTGTTGCGCAACAATAATGCCTACATATTCTCTCACACAAACACAATCAAACCCTTTTACAGGCTGTTCTGTGTTCACAATGTCTCACACAAACATATTCAAATTCTCTCATAAACACCATTAAACTCTCTTACATATGCCATCAAACTCTCTTTTAAACATAGTTCATTAGTGTATATGAGTTAGTTTCTTGGTGTTTGTATGAGACATTGTGTTCACATTATATATATATATATATATATATATATATATCCTTTTTGTCCTGCTATCATGAGAAGAATCCTAAAAATAAAAACTGATATCAATAGTTAACTTATGTTTAAATCTTGCTTAGCATTTGACTTTGCCACATAGGTAATTTAACTGATAACATTATGGCTGAATGAGTAAACATGGTAAAGTGCTGGTTGCCAAGCATAGCAGGTATTCTTCAGTATGAGGAAAGGCCACAGCTGAGCATGTGGCCTACCAAAGTCCTGACTGAACACAAACACAAGGGTCATTTAACTAATTAGGGCTAAGGGATGTGTGTTTCACCACAAATATTGATTTGTGTATGGAGTGTGTGGAATGTGATCACTGACTCCTGGTGACAGTAAAATTTATCAGGGTGGGGTTGAGTTTAATGATGGCTTTCTGGAAACAAAAATGCACCAATTCACCAGTTGACTTTCTGACATTGGTACTCAAGATTCCTTTCTGAATAATATCAAACAACGAACATGCTTCAATGAACATATACTGTAGATGTGAAAAAGCAAGCTGAAATTTGGAATCCCCAAAGACCTACAAAAAACCCATTTCAAAACAAGCTCAATATTTTATGGATTCTAACCCCATTTTCTCCTGCTCATAAAGGTCTGATTTTCGTAACATAACCAAGGGTTGCTGACAGCAGCACTTCCTGCTTTCATGTTCAGGTGAGTTGTAGCCCAAGTGCACAGTGGCAGCTGTAACTCATTATTCTTCAACAGTCAGTGCCCAATTGTTTTTGCTGTGATGCAAGTGTTCTGGTTAGTGGCTTTAACATTTTTTTTTTTACTTTTGCAACCCATTTCTAGGATTTGTCTTAAAATAATTGGCATTTTTAACAAACCTCAAAAGTTTGTTACAACTCTTATGAGTTGAGAACATGGAGAATGATAGGAGGAGAAAGGGAAAGGGGGAACAAAATAATAATATTACAAAGTAACTAAGGAGGTTTGTGTCTGGGCCCTAGTGTGATTTTTGTGTTAATTTTTTTTGCATTGAACCACACTAAGAGGGGGAAGCAAACCAGATTTATTTTAAACAGGTTTTCACAAATGAGTCTGTTTTAGTCTCAGAAAATTATTCTTTATAATAACTGAAACTTCTCACCTTGAAGCCCATGATTTTCTTTAATCTGTTCAAATCAATGAATCAGTCAAGTTTTTTTTTATAGCACATACCAACCTTATGTGTAAAACACAACCCACCACAGAATCCACCAAGAGGTAACTTATTGAGCAAGCAGGAAAAATAAAAGGTCTGAGAAAAATTATTGCCTCTCTGAAATATATTGACAAGAATAAAATATATGAAACCCTAGAAATAATTTTTTTAAACCATGACTAAAAGGGTTTTTATTTTTTTACAAGATCACTGATAATAAATAAATACAAACAGTATTGCTATGTTTTTATTATATAAAGCACTATTAACTCCCTTGTTGCTGAAATGTGCTATACAAATAAACTTAATTGATTAATTGATAGATTAATGACAGGTAACTCCTGTTTTTTTATCCATTTTCTAGCAATGTCTAAGCTGTTTCTGAATTAAATTCATTCATCACATTTCTACCCTCTGGAATTCTAAACAATAAAGCTGTAAGTCTGTATCGCTAATATTAAGTTGCCTCTGTTCTCTTCTAATAGCAGTATTACATCTTTTCACTGACAGCAAAAAGTGATACAGTGAAAACTGTAATTATAACATCTAATTGGCATATTTTAATAGCACAAACTAAATTACCAGAACCTCATGAAATAAATGAAAAACAAATTATGGTCTACAGGCACAATTCAGTCTGATAATTGCAGTGTGCCTCAGCCTGACAGCAAACAGAATTAGACTGAGCAGAGAGGAAGGCTTTACTTGCCATCTTCCCCTCAACTTCCGACACTCAGTTATTTTATCTTTCAAAGCCAGAGGACAAATAAACAAATTCTGTCTAAAACACAGTCTATTGTAAAATGTTAATGTTATGTTGCAATGCAGCAACACCATGACAGTCAAAAGTATACAATGATTTAAATGTGCAATTGTTTTTGAAGTTAAAGATGTTTACCTGCAGCTAAATATGGAAAACTTGTTCCTTCATTTGTCCAAATTTTCCACAATGACTCCATCAGTCATTGTGGATTTAGCATATATACTCAACTTGGTCATATAAAACACTGAGATATATATATCGACATTGATAGAGATAGAAATAGAGAGCGAGAAATAGAGAGAGAGATAGATAGATGTATACATATACATATACATACCTTTGGGATGACTGAAAGCCAGGCCTTCTCATCCAACATCAGTATGTGACCTCACAAAAGAGCTTCTGGAAGAATGGTCAAAATTCCCCATAAACACACTCTTCCTCCCAGTTTTCTCAACAAGATAAAGTCACATCTAATATAATTTGTCTTAGAATCACCTGATCTACTGAGCTAAATGTATCAGTACACCATGGTGGGTAGATATTTCGTTCAGATAAATGTACTTTTTTTGCTGAAGAAAAGAAAGAATTGCATCATGTGGCTCCCTAGAGCTTTTTCCACTTCTGTTGAGAGCTCTGTAGAGCACATGACCAGAAAAGACCTTGATGTAGGTCAGATGTTATCTCTGTCTGCTTTATTCACCAAGAGGGACCTTCAGTGAGAAAGTCTTGTCAGTCTCTCCTGAATCTAGCAGCACCTTTTCAGGCTAAGGTGACATCAACTCTGCCTAATTGTTTGGAAGAAAGCTGTGATGCAAGCTCCCTTGCTTTGTAGGGTTCACAGTTAGGACACAAGCTTAAAAACCAAGTGAATATCACTGATTTACAGCCAACAAGGTACATTTATCAGTTACACATTATGTCTCAATTACAAAACCTGAAGTTGTGTTCATATACAGCGATAGCTACCTCTTCCATCAGTGATGAAAGGTAGGGTGGGGCTTAGAATTGATGAACCACTGAAGATCAATGGTCCAGGATTTTCTAGATGGGTTTATATGTGCTGAACATGCATCTGAGGGCTTTCTCCCATTATTTTCTTGACAATGTGGTTTGTTTTTCTAAATTGATGTAGACAGGAGAATAAAGTATGCCATCTATGTGAACCCTTCAATTTGAAAGCCATATCTCAGGCTGCATTTTCAGAAAAAGACAGTTTTGACAAAAATAAACACTAATCTTCTCTACCAAAGCTTACATACACAAAACATTAGTTGTGTTAACATGTAAATGGAAATGTTAACCTATGGCTTTCTGTGCACACCAAAGTATTAGAAAAACACAAGAGCAATATGTGACAACTAATTAAATATAAATAGTTCAAATAATTTGGCTGTTTTTGTTAAATATTTTTAAATGTACTGCTTTATATTTTCTTACATTCTCTCAGACTATTTGGTCAAAATAATCAGTTGTATTGTAAAAAATGTATTTAAAATTAATACAAATGTCAATTTTAAATAGAAATAGGGTCTTTTTTTTTGAAAAAAAAAAAATCATTTTTTTCTGCCCACCTGTAGACAGAGTAGCCAAAAATTCTACTCAAGTAAAAGTAGCCTTACTTCAACATATTTTTACTCAAGTAAAAATAAAAATTAGCCATCCAAGAAATTACTCAAGAAAACTTTGTATCCTTGAGTAATCACTGTTTAAGTCTGCTACTTTTTATTCTACTTTTTACAAAGCTGGTAAAAAAAGTAGAGTAAAAAGTAGCCATGGTAAATAGTCTACTCAAGTACTAAGTAACCAGTCAAATTATCATTTAATATTTAAAAATTACATAACCATGTTATGATTTGCGGTGACGGTGGTCAGGCAGACGATGAGGACCCAGGTTGGAGTGACAAAATGATGATCAAATGTTGATCAAAAATACAAAGTCCTAAATCCAGTCAGCACAGAAAAGAACAGAAGGCTAAAGCTCAACTACTGGAAGCAATTGGAAACATAATGGACAAAAAGCAACAAGACAACCAAACTAAACACAACAAGACGATGGCCCAACAAGGCACACAGGTGGGTTTAAATACAGAGGGAGACAATCAGGAGAAACAAGGGACAGCTGGGGACAATCAAGGCTTAGATAGGACAACACGGAGACTCCACAGAACACAGAAACCTAAATAAACACACAGAGAAATTCAAATCACTACAAATCAGAGCTTCCAGATTCAGCTGGGGAGCAAAAACACAGGATTTGCTTGGCAACTCTGGACATACCACAACATAAAGTTAAGTGGAAATTTTGGTAATTTAAGGACCACAATGATAACAAGTCATTTAAGTAACAAAAAATAACAAAATCAGGCAAAATCATTTTTCCCTAATCAGTTTCTTTCAATAAAAAAAACTAACAAAAACTGCTGGTGTGCGTCTTTGTCTGGTGAATTTTCAATTAGAAAATGTTTGCTTTTCATTCGGTGGGTAGAGATTCCAGAACTGTTACTCAAGTAAGAGTTGCAATACTTAATAATAAAACTACTCAAACAAAAGTAAACAGTAGCACGTAAAAATACTCCTAATAGTACACTTTTTCAAAAAAGCTACTCAATTAATTGCAATTAAGTAAATGTAACCACCTCTACTTATAGACATTTCTATTGGTGTGTGCTCATGTTTCACATATAAATTATGTCACCTGTAATATTTTCTGAATTAAAAAATGGTATTAACTGAATGTATAAACAAAAATAGTTAGTAAGGAAGTTTTTTGAACAACTAGATTTAACCAAAACAAGGGATTGATTTAAGGAGAGGTTTCAAAAGCAAGTTATGGTCTGGATCTAATTTATTGTTGTAAAACAGTCTGCTTAGAGAGCGACAAGTGCTGCAGGCAGCAGCAGCGTCCTATAACTTAGAGACTGCTGCTACTTAATATATAATGCAATATGCTACACTGTGACATTTGTCATTTGAAGCAAGACACACATTATGGCTCAGGGCAGTGCATCTGTCCTAAAGGCTGCTTGGAGATGGACTAAAAGCTTCTCCAGCTGAGCCGAGCCAATCACATGCTGAACCCTGTATCACCCTCACTCCTCCTCTTGAGCACTTATGTATCCCACATAGCTTTTTTCTTCCTTCTCTCTCTCTGTCTTTCACTGACACACACACACGCACCCCCCATCCCCAAACACACATACACACGCGCACATGCACACCCCCACACACGCGCATACACGCATACACATGCAGCAAACTGTTCCCTGCTGTTTTATCCCTTCATACAAGAGTTAGCCATTTTCTTTTTTGCAGCACAGTGACCGGTATAGAGAGCAACAGTATTGCCTGCCTAGATGAACCCATAGTTTCCTACTGGTCTCTGTACCATGTCCTCTCAACAGGCAGTCTCAGCCTGGTGGGAGTCTAAATGAACCATATTGACATGCTACTGGGGGCAGTCTAGTTGCTTTGACAAATTCTCCCTGGCATTTATCAATCAACTTGTCCTCAGTGGAGTAAAGGACCTCTAGAGGAAGCTTCCCCTCCCAGAGCGAGGCAGAGCATTTAGAACAGCTAAAGATGAGATTCAATTTGTGCTGGTATCCCTGCCACTGGTCTTTGTAACAATTTATGCGCACGTGCCACAAATTAAAATGAGGGGGAGGTAGGGAATTGTCAGGCTTCAAATGGCTGACATAAGTTACAAGCAAAATTTTAATTAGCCAGGAGGAGTGGGGTGATAATTCAGAGGGGCCCTGTTCTGTCAGGGGGCTTGTCGACATTATGTTTCTCTTTTCAGTAGGCATCTGGAGACTGCAGTGGGGCCCCCAAAAAGGGTTTTTGAAGGAAAAAAAAAACTTGAAGCTCACAATGCCAAATAGAAACCTCCTCTAAATTAACATCCTCTGTTAAAGTGATATTCATTCTGAGTTTGATTGTCTGCACCTACTGACTTCACTACATGTTTCTGCCAAGTTTAACTACACTGTCAGGGAATTTTCTTGAAGGCACAGTAAAATACTGTGTCACACAGATTTCTGTGTCCATGTGTTTCTTTCATTTAATTTATTAAAATTTAAGCTCCTTTTATTGCATAAATGTTATCATAGCTTTTAATGTTCTGAAACATACAATGGCTGATGAGCACAATGCAATGTAGGTGCTTCAACACTGAAAGAGCCCTAAACTCACTATTTATCGTAAACTACATTTTATTATGAAGCGTATTAAACTGAATTCATTTGTTTGAAATTCAATTGCCAGTTGTCACACATAATCTATTGATCCCTAAATTTTCAATAATTCACCATGCAACTTTCACAAAATTACTTTTAAATTTGAAAGAGCAGAAGTGTATCCAGTAAGCAAGCTGCTCACTACAAACATGACACATCTACCTATGTTTTTACTTTGTACAACTTAACATTTGTAAATGCAAGTCTTTGTCTCCACAGCTAGATTATGCTTTTTTGTCAGTTTTGCTTGGATAGATACAGCAGTGAGTGCAAACAGTAAGTCTGTTCTTTCTCACTGAGTCCATCTGGAAATGAAGACATGGGCAACACTTGTATTTTTGCAGAAGTGTGAACTAGAGAGCATTTTCATTTTATACCCCAGATATGAATATTGTTGAAAGTAGAAAATCCCAACATATTTAACAAAGTAGCTGAGTTGACCACATGTGTGAGGGTGTGATAATATGTTCTCTTTTTTTCTCTGCTGTGTCCTCTGATTTTAAATGTGTTTCGTGGCAGCTCCTCTGAAACGCAGCCAATCCCAGTCATGAAGCATTTCAGAAGCCTTTGTCGCTAAGGCAGAAAGTAATCAAGATCATTAATATTTTAGAGTCTGCCACGCCTTTCGGACTGTTATCCAATCTCTAGTCCTGTTGCACATTGCACTTCATACTGTCATGATTTATTTACTGATAAAATTGGTGAAAGGATGAACACCCTGCTGGGGAGGCAGGACACAGAAAGGAGTGTTCCTGTCTAAAGGCTGGCAAGCGGTCTATAAAGGCATATTAGAATTCGGACCCCCACCCGTTATTATCACCACCATCTTGGTTTGAAGTGATGTGTATGTGAAATATGTAATGTAACACATTTGGACATTTTTGCTTTTCAGAATTAGTGGTATAGCAAAGTGGAAGACCCAGAAAAAAACTTCCCTGGTTTAATTTTAATTTCTTTAGCCCTTTAAGGCTTGTTATACAGGTCTCCAATAGTTTTAATCGGAAGATTAAAGACTTACTTCAGGTCCTTCTTTGTGATGTGTTCAGCTGAAAACAAAAAAGTCATACATATAAAAATGTGTGTTAAGTTGGGATTTAAATACAATTGTTGACAACTGCATTAATAAAGGAGTTTTGGGGCACACTCTCCCTGACAGACCAATCTAGAACAAGGAGCATCCAGGAGGAGCTCCTTGTTCTGAACAATTCTCAATAAGAAGCCAGTCAAGAGACATGAACACAGATATGATATTTTCCTGGTTTCAATTAACAATCGTGTATGTTTTCATGCAAATTCATCTGAACTGATCTTATGGTAGTTTGTGTAGCATTTATAGCTGTTATATTATCAGAATTTAGGAGAAACGTGAGCAAAAATAAAGCTAGATGGATGTCAGAAAATAATTTAGCACATTTTAAAACAATTCATTCAAGAGTTTTTGTTTCTTTTGTATAAGTCCTCCTTCATTACCTTTTGTAATTGCAAAAAAGCTGTCCGTGTCTATGTAACCATGAAACGCACAGATTAACAGACTGCAAATCTGCATGTGGATTCTGGAAGGATAAGGCTGCAGCCTGCCCTTCCTGCTGCTCCTCAACAACTTAATCATGTCTCGTAGGCCCCGCCCCTTTGAGTTGGCCCCCAGAAAGTGATGGACATCCTTTCACTAGCTGTCTGACCTCTCGTAATCCTGTTTTACAGACCAGCTCCCTGCTGAAGCAAACACAATGGCAGGAGCTCAGCCTCCTCACAGTCGATATTCTGACAGACTTGATCGAGTAAATTAGTATCCTTTGGCAAGGGCATGCCCAAAGACCTTTTCAGCACCCCAGCAGAATCAATAAAGAGCAGTAAATAGTATGTTTCTTTTTTGTCCCTTTGATTCTCTCCTTTTCTGGATAGAGATCAAAGGTTAAAATGGCTCACGGTCAGTGTGTAATCAAGATTTCATCCTTGCTTGTAAAAAATGTGTCACTGAGGCCCTTTAGAAAACACAACATGGAAAACATAAAAAAAAAAAAAAAAAAACCTGCCTGCCTGAAATTTATTCTGTTATCCTGATGGATAATTGCTGAAATAATGGTCAAAACATATATCACGCACTTTTTCACAATCACAAAAATGTGAAAATCTGCTTGGAAAATAAACTGATCCACAAAGTTGAAATGCTGCTTTCTACAGACAGAAGGACATGCTATTATTATAAGTATTAAAAAAAAAAGTGAAAAAGGATTATCAGTATAAAAAGAACTGAATCGAAATGTTATTTTTTTTTATTGCATCACACTGCTGATAGATATGAATGCAATATATTTTTCTGCAGAAAATGTGAAGATGAATTTGTTTTCCTAACTTCATCTCTGTTTTTGATTTTCACTTTAAACTATAATAGTATTTATTTTAAAGAAGTTTCACAAAAATATATTGGTTCAAGAAAATCTTTTTGAGTGCATTATTGATTGTATTCATTTGTTCCAAATGCACAGCTTTATGTGACATGGCACACTTTCCTAATATGCATGACAGATTTATGCTGAATACTAGACTAACTGAAAAAATCCTGGCGTTGAAACGTGTACCCCTAGAAACCATCTTACACTTGGTCAATCCCCATTCAAATGGAATGAAAGACATGAATGTGGTAAAAGCGGATGCATACCTATTAATAGTGCCACACCAATAATCTACAGTGTTGAGAAAAGAACAAAACCCAAACTCTTTTACATTGTCATAGTCATTGGTTTCACCTTCTACCATTGATCAAATAATGGTGGAAGAGATTAGACCAGATTATTTAAACCAGACAAATAACAGAGGATGCACTATCTGTCTAAAAGAAATAAGACTAAACAGCATTTTATCACAGTAATAATAATAATATAATAATAAGAGAAATAACAATAATGTTATTAATTATTATTATTATTATTATTATTATTATTATTATTATTATTATTATTATTATTATTATTATTACTATTATTATTATCTCCACCTGAAAAGATATACATCGCTGGCTGCACTACTTTTAAAACATAAAAAATCATTTTCAGTGCACGGAAGTGTGATTTACAGTAATCCCTGATTCCATCTCATCTCATTGGCGCAATTTACTATGTTAGTACTCATGTACTAAATTGTGTCATATGTGTTTGCTCATTGACATAACATTTTCTCCAGTGTTTGAACTTCCCTTCTTTACCATAGGTATTCAAAACCTTAAGAGCATGACCACTGAGTTGTAATATGACATATTTAGTAAAATATATGTAATTTGTAAATAAAAACAGCAATTTCAAGAAATGTCCCAGATTTGTTTATTGCACTGAACCAGCAAGAAAAAATACGAGCTAGAATTTCCAGGTAACGTTTTTTTGACTGCTTTTCCATGAACCTTTCCCGTCAAAATAAACTAAGTCATCATCCATATAATTGGATTTTTATATTTTATTATTGTTATATTTAATAATAATAATTAATTTTATCTATAATGCCCTTTTTATATCTGGTACACTGCTCTGATGATATGTTGATGCCTATATTTTTCTTAACAGTAGTAACAAGTCTGTTTAAATATATAAAGAAATTCAGATATTTTGCTAAAAATCTATGTATGTATGTATGTGTGTTTCTAACTATCCATCTAGCCATCTATACATCCATCCATCTATCCACCCATCCATCTATCTATCATGCCATCAAGTCTGCTCATACTATCAGAAAGAATATTTGCGTACATATATTTTGGGTTCCCTGACACATTTATTAGGCTGAGTCTCTCTACTATTACAGTGTATTCTTTTGTCCCCTGAGAAATGCCTTACGATTGTCAATATTCAATAACCAGCAGCAGGGCCCTGCAGAGAGCTGCTACGCAGATGTTAGGGCACTCCACAAGAGGCCACTGAGACAGGCTGCCATCTCCTATGCATCATGTTCAAATATTCAGATAGACAGCTGCTTCAGTGGAAAAGTTGGCCTGCATGTAGGCTTCTAGGCTTTCTCTTCTCTATTTTTAATCAATGTCCCTGCAGAGCTTTTGCTTAATGTAAAACTGATCGTAATCCAAAGGAAACACAGTAGATATATTTGCATGTCAAAATACCAAGTTCACTTTAATATTTGCTAATTAAAAATAATTTTAACAAAAACATGAATATGAGTTAATGTAATGGGTGTAAATTTTGTCATTGTCAGGATAAAATAACACGTGTTGTTTATTTATTCAAGATTTTTTTTTTCATTTCTGAAATGACAAAAAAATACACAAAATCTATTTACATTTTCTTGTCATACACATAATTAAAATCCCTTCACCCTACTGAAACCAGATGTTTGCATAAACTTTATGTGAAAGACACATCATTTTTTCTCACTGGCTGACATTAGCTCAGATTACCAAAATTATTTCCATCTGCTTCAGATTTCTGAAGATTAAATAGTCTAATGTTAAAGAAATTGAATAATGGTACTGTTCAGGAAGAAGACAACTTCTCTGTTCCAACGATGAATGTTTGACAACTGACTCACTGATACAGTCCCACAACAACTGAAGAAGACCATTAACACATGTCACTCATAGACGAAAAAGTAATTTCTCCAGAAGCAACATAAAAAGACAGATAACAGGTTGCAAATGTACAAAAAAAATGGGTCAAAGACAACATTGTCTACATGTTTTGAGGGCTGATGAACCAGTAAAGTTTTTCAGTAATGACCAACATTTCATTTGCAAGAAGAAAGAAAGAAAGAGATTAAGAGGTGGAAGTGTCATGTTCTGTGGATGTTTTGCTACAGGAAAGTCTGGTGATCTTTACAAAATCTTTTCATGAGGAATAATATTATGTAGAGATACTAATGCACCAGATCAAGATATAAACTAGGGAGTAAAAGCTTAGGCACAAATGGGTCTTCCAAATGGACCATGACCCTAATAAATTTCGCCACGTAAGTGGTTTGGAGTGGCAAAGCACTCAGTTTCATAGAATATTTTTGAGCACAACTAAAAAAGGTGTGTGAGAAATGTGAAATACAACCCTGATTTAAATGTCATGATTTACATTTCAACCAAAAATGTCATATCAAAAAGGATCAATGCCACTGTCAATAGAAAAAAAACAAAACTTCTTTGTCATTACAGCAATGACACACTCTATATAATTGCTAACGAGTCTTTTGCATGCTTTCACTTGTAGGTTGAAGAGTAAAGTGATAAGCTCAAAGTCTTTTATGTCCAGAGGCCTCGTTAACCTCTTAGATTTTCTATGAGAGCCAAATGAAGAGAGAAAAGAGTTTACAACACTTCTTTTTATAAGAAACAAATTCTAAAGATAAGAATAACATCCGTTGAACACTGCTTGGTGGAATCAACCGTTTCATAATCTACTTTACTGATGCAAAGCCCCAATCAGCTGTCTAAAGTTACAGATTGAAAATCTCTGGAACATTTTTTTTAAAACAGCGTTTAACTACATTAGAATTAATAAAAAATATCAACATATTTTAAAACCCAGCTTCTGAAATCTATATATCGAGAAGTTGTGAACAGACACTCTCCCCCAATATGAAAGGTAGAATAATTTCCCACACTTGTCCATAAGCAGCATTGACACAAATAAAATAGAAAAGAAAAGAAAGAGTGGAACCCCTAAGGAGGTCTCCAAGAGCTATTCTCTGAGCTTGTCTTGTCCCTTAAGAGGGTCAAGACTGGTGAAAAGACACTCTCCTTTGAGGGCAGCCAGGCATACTCACAGAACACAGAAGAGCTCTTCATGAAGTGCAGAAGGAACTCTGAAGAGATCCTGGATTTGTTATCAAATGCTGAATAAAAGTAATTGAAACAAGAATATGCTCAGTGTTGTCCTCAAATGCCAGATGTCATTTGTGTGTGTGTGTGCGGGCGTGAGTTCGTGCGTGTGTGTGTGTGAAGAGAAATAGAACAAGAGAGAGCTAGAAAGATGAATTACTGGAAAATTTTGGAGGAAAACAATCTAGAATCTTGACAAAAAAAAAAAAACTTCAACACAAATTTGATATCGCTAAGCTTCCACTTGAAGTTGCATGGGTTTTTGAGCTATTTCAAATATTGGAGTGGGAATTTACAAAACAGGGTGGTGACCTTGGGTCCATTTTGTGCGGGCAGCATGCAGTGCCAGTGAAAGGCTGCACGCAGCAGGACTGCAGGCACCTGGCCGGACGGCTCGGGCGTGCGACAATGCTGTCTGGGGGGTAATTACCACAAGGTATTCTTTAAAAAGACCAGATGGGGATGAGGTCCCACCCCACACCATTATTTACAACAGAGTCCCATTCAATTACATACTTCATCCACCCACTGGTTAGCTCTTTCAGGCCGCTGTTGTCGTACTTGTTCCTTTATGCTAATTTAGTGTCACCCCACACCTCCCTCACAAATAGAGGGAGAGAGAGAAAAATAGATAGAAAGATGTAGGTGCCTCAAGGGTTTCAAAAAAAGCATGATTTATTTCCAAATTGTTTCCGCTACAGCAAGTACAGTAACACTTGCACCTCCCTTTCTCTCCAGTCTCTCAGTGCTGCCCTAAAGTGCTACTCAGCTCTTTGAAGGGACTCGCTTTGGGAAAGCTGAGCGACAGGAGGAAAATGGAGGGGGAAGGGTGAGAGACCCAGGCAGAGACAGTGAGAGAGAGGTCTTTATACACAAGGTCAAGTCAGGGTTCATGGTTCACAGTGGCACCAGCTGAAGTTGGGGAGGGGCACCTGTTATTTTGTGGGTCTGTATCTGTTTCGTTTCCAGCTGAACTCCTCCCCAGTTCTTTCACAATGCTACCCTGAGCTAGTTAACCAGGAACCTCTATTCTGTCCTCCCAGGAGTAGACAGATCCTGATCGGCTCTCAGAGTCGTCTCCTCTTCTGCTCATTTCATGCTAAAGTCAGACTCTGAACTTCATGACATGTTCTCAGGCAAATCTTATAAAGTCTTTTTTTTTTTTTAGAAACTACTATTTTTTCTGAGCGCAAGTTGAGTGAAATTTGTGCAATTTGAGAAGACGTATTTATGCATTTGAGAATTATTCTCAAAACTCAACTTGTCTTGAATCAAATAATGTACATTTTTGTACATACTTCTTGTTAAATGAAGTGTCAAGACTGGGTTTTTGGGTTTTGTTTTGTGCTCTACATTTTTGCTGTTCCTCTTTTTATTTAGTTATGTATTAATTCACCTTTTTGTTTAGCACTTGATTATTTGTTGTTACTGTTTTCTTGTTAGATCTTTTTCATTCTTGTGTTTCTTTGTGAACCTCGTAGTGTTTCTAGTTATCTTCTTTTCTAGGTTTAGTTCTTTAATGTATAAGTTTACTTCTATTGTTCTTTAGTGACTCTAGTTAGATCATTTCTTTGCTTAGTCCTTCTAGTTATTCTAGTTCTGTGTTCCTTAGTTCTTATTAATGTTTTATCAGCCTTGTTTCTGTTTGGTTCTTTCATAGTTCCCCTCCTGTCTTTGTCTCTTTCTAGTTTATGATGTTTATTTAGTTCTAGTGTTTTCTTTAGTGTTAGGATTATTTTCTGCTCCCTTGTGTTCTCTTTTTCCCTGCTCCTCTGTGCCATCTTCTCCTCTACCCTCAGCTGACTCCAGCGCTACTTCTCACACCTGTTTTCAGTTAACTCATCAGCCCTGGTCTTTTGTTCTCACGCTCAACCTCCATATATTTACACCTCTCAGTTTCTGTCATCTGTCGCCATTTTGTCACGTCACCTCTCCTCGTCTTTACTCCTTGGTTCACCTGTGCCTCCTTATGTCTTGCCTGCTGCTTTTGGGTCCACTAATACACATCATGAGTTGAAGTTAATTAAGTTATAAGATAAATACAAAGGGTTATGAGAATTAAATTAGATATACATGGGTGTATTAAGTCCTCTTAAGTAAATTCTGATCAATCAAGTAAAAGAGTGAGAAATTATGCTAACTTTTATTTCAGGAAGACAAAAATTTTAAATAAAAAATTGTTAAGTATATTGTAAAACTAAAAACAAAGTGCCCTCTCTCAATGTCTTTGCTCAGAATAAGTTAAGTGTTTCAAAAGGAGAAATTAAATTCATGTGATATTATGTTTTTTAATAAAAACATCCAATCTGTTGTCTATTCCAGCATATCCTTGGAGGTTTACTGATGAGCTGTTGCCAATATTCAGCAGTTATTGGGTAAGGAGGCGAGGGATGTTTACCATGGACAGGCTGCTAGTCCATAAGAAGGCATCACAGAGATTCAGAATAAACAACCATGAACGCAACACACACACTCAAGAAAAAAAAGCAATAAGATTTGCCACATGACGTATTCTGCAATGTAAGCAACATCAGCAAGATGTGAAATATCTAATGTGCTTCTGTGGCAGGTAAAACTGATGGAGTCCAATAGAAATGTAAGGATAAGCAAGTCGGGAAATCCAGACGAATGAACCACAGGCTGAGTGGTACTAAGCAAACAAAGGCCAGTTGGGTTCAATAACAGAGTTCAAATAAATGAAACAACAAGGACAAGCTCTAGGTAAAAACAAAACAAAAAAAAAAGGTAAAACATAAAGCAGATCCTGCTAAGCAGGAGACAAAGGTAATGAATGATCGTCAAATCAATGTTGAATTTATAAGTGACGCTATTAATAGAACATATATCAAATAACAGGTGATGTCAAATCTAAACATTTTGATTTGACAAAAAACAAAACCATCCAGAAAACAAAAATTTTCTGAATTGGTATGCTTACTTTTTGATTCACGTGTGAGTATTTTAATTAATGAATTACAGAAAAAAATAATTTGTAAGGTGGAATAGGACTTGGGTGGTTTCATTCGGTGGGTTGACTTTTTTAAACCTAAGCTATCTCTGTTTCCTAAAGTTTTATGATCGCAATTCCTTTTTGCTGTACTTTCCTCCCAGATAATCCTTCAAGGCTCTAGTAAAACTCATTTACTTTTGCACTCCAAATGCCTAAAAATTAAAAGTAAACAGAAGTAGAATGTAGTAGCAGTTGAGCCTGATTAGCTCAATACTGTTGCTCCTTTCAGCCTGCTCTCATTTGTTGTTGAATATTTTTTGTTTCCCATTGCGGTTCTCATACAGAGCCAAAGATGAGTATCGAGCCAGCAATGCTCTTGACCAACACTGCTTTGTCTGCCAAGTCAGTGAGTGCCTCCAAATAAGACTTTTATATGAAAATCAGGGACCTTGGGATGAAAGCAGCAATATTGTGCAAAATTTGTCCTTTGTTTAAAACAAATTAGTCCATTAGGGAAATTTATGGAAATGAACCTGATTTTACTTTGTTGAACTTTCATTTATGGAGCAATATCATTTTAAAACCTGGACAAAGTGTGTCAGTTATTTGGGATGACTATTAAGAGAGGTATTTATGTATTCATATGACTAATTTTGTGTTCATACATGATAGCTTAGCTATTGGCAGGAACTGTCAAGAAGACAAGGTCACCCTCAAATGATTAGTTGCTCTAGTACCTTCTAGATACAAACATATAGGACTGATGACATAAAACAGCTGAAAGATGAACGATCTGTACTCTATTCCATTTTTCAAATATTAACCAATGTACCTCACAGAACGTTTTAATTTTTTTATGACATGCTCTACAACTGAATTGGGCATAAGGAGTGGGTGGGCAAGCCAATGCAGGCTCAGCATTTAAGCAGATGAACAGGAAAACCAGGGATCCAACTAAACTTTCTTTACTTCATACCATTTAACCACAGCCATTCACTTTTTATAAAACTGCCACATGTAAAATGCAGTGTTGTAGTACTTGAGATCGGTCTTGGTCTCGAGACCGGTCGAGACTAGGTATTTTATTTCAAGACCAGTCAAGACCGCAACTGTGGAAATATCCCTAAACTTACAGCAAACTGTCCAGTTTATTTGTTAACATGTTTGTTTTCACTGGATGCAAAACGCACCGATTAAAATCCAAGCAATAATGTGACTTACCAATTCCGTGTTTCTGTTACTTCCCCCATCCCCTCCCCAATTTTCACTCGCACGCGGCGCTCCGAGACATTGGCAGTAGTTTTCTTTGAGCGGCAGAAGATTTCTGTCTAATCGTCAGTAGTAGAATTGCGCTGCATAAATCATAAGAAATCCGATAGCGACAGCTAATTCAGCAGCGCTTCGCTTTCACAGATGATGGGACTAGGGCATTATCTTAATATTGGTTAAATTTATTTCAGCTCTAAATATTTAATATCTAGGTGTTTTCATGGGAATGTGAATCTTTCAGATAAATTTGATTAGCAATTTTGATCATATTTCACATTTTATTGTGTCATGTAGTGTGGGGCACTGGTCTTGGTCTTGACTCGGTCTCGACTTCCCTTGGTGTTGGTCTTGACTCGGTCTCGTACCCTAAAAGTCTTGGTCTTGTCTCGGTCTTAATACACTCTGATCTCGGTCTTGTCTTGGTCTCGGGTTAGGTGGGCTTGACTACAACACTGGTGAAATGTAAAAATGTACTTTCTGCAATTATCTTTAAAACAAATCTTCGAAAGTATTTTTGTGGGCATATGCAGTGATTATATTATTATGCTTTCAAGAGTTGTTTGTGTAGGTCTGCTTCACTATGTGGGAAGGATTTGCTTAACTCTGTTGATTTACACTCACCGGCCTCTTTATTAGGTACACCTTGCTAGTACTGGGTTGGACGCCCTTTTGCCTTCAGAACTGCCTTAATACTTCGTGGCATAGATTCAACAAGGTATTGGAAACATTCCTCAGAGAATCTGGTCCATATTCACATGATAGCATCACGCAGTTGCTGCAGATTTGTTGGCTGCACATCCATGATGCAAATCTCCCATTCCACCACATCCCAAAGGTGCTTTGTTGGATTGAGATCTGGTGACTGTGGAGGCCACATGAGTACAGTGAACTCATTGTCGTGTTCAAGAAACTAGTCTGAGATGATTCACACTTTATGACATGGTGCGTTATCCTGCTGGAAGTACCCATCAGAAGATGTGTACACTCTGGCCATAAAGGGATGATACAAGGCAGGATGTATCCAAGCTTTCATGTTGTAGACGCCAAATTCTGACCCTACCATCTGAATGTCACAGCTGAAATCGAGACCCATCAGACCAGGCAACGTTTTTCCACTCTTTTATTGTCCAATTTTGGTGAGCCTGTGTGAATTGTAGCCTCTGTTTTCTGTTCTTAACTTACAGGAGTAGCACCCGGTGTGGTGTTCTGCTGCTGTAGCCCATCCGCCTCAAGGTTCGATGTGCGTTCAGAGATACTCTTCTGCATACCTCAGTTGTAACGAGTGGCTATTGAGTTACTGTTACCATTCTATCAGCTCAAACCAGTCTGGCCATTCTCCTCTGGCATCAAGTCATTTGTGCCCACAGAACTGCTGCTCACTGGATATTTTCTCTTCTTCGGACCATTCTCTGTAAACCCTTGAGATGGTTGTGTGCAAAATTCCCAGTAGATCAGCAGTTTCTGAAATAATCAGACCAGCTCGTCTGGCACCAACAACCATGTTACGTTCAAAGTCACATAAATCACCTTTCTTCCCTGTTTTGATGCACGGTTTGTACTGCAGCAGATCGTCTTGGCCATGTCTGCATGTCTTCTTTTTGAACCATGAAAGAAAGTGATTAGTCAGAAAGTCCATATACTTTGCTGAGGTCATTTTCACACCTTTGGGCACTCTGAAGGGGCCGACCAGCTCTCTCCTCATGATTTCGGCCCAAAACATGACTCCACACCCTCCTTGCTGATGTCACAGCCATGTTGGGATGGGGTGGTCATCCACCAATCCACTACTGCGTCCATCTGGACCATCCAGGGTTGCACAGCACTCATCAGTGAACAAGTCTGTTTGAAAATTAATCTTCATGTACGGCTGGGCCCACTGCGGCCGTTTCTGCTTGTGAGCTCTGGTTAGTGGTGGCCCAATAGTAGGTTGATGCACAACAAGCCTCTGGAGGATCCTCCATCTTGAGGTTCCAGAGGCACCAGCAGCTTCAAATAACTGTTTGCTGTTTTATAAGGGCATTTTAGCAGCTTCTCTCTTAATCCGATGAATTTCTTTAACAGAGACCTTCCTCATTATGCCTTTATCTGCACAAACCCATCTTTGTTCTGAATCAGCCACAAATCTCTTCACAGTACGATAACGCTTCAGTTTTCGTTAAATATCTATTGTTTTCATACCTTTTCGTATGGCATTATACTATCTGATGATTTTCGTCAGCAGAGCGATCCTTTCTCTTTCCAATATTACTTGAAAACCGAGGCCTGATTAAAAATGTGGAACATCCTTCTTAGGAAGATTTCCTTTAATTGAGCACACCAGACAAACTAATCAACCCAGAACTCTGAAATTATTTATAATGATTCAAAGAGCCCTGACACCATCAAAAAATTTAATAGCACAACAAAAAAATGTAATCTTTATGACACTTAAATCCAATTTGCATAATAATTTGGAGCCCGATATAGATATAACCAAGAATCATCTGCATAAGAATTAATTTTACTATGTGGACAAATAAAGGGAACTGACCCAAGCACATAAACCTTTAGAACTCTAAGGCTTATTTTGGAATGTGACAATATATTATTTACACATACATAATGTAATGTTAAATATCAAACATATTTAAAGTTGCAGTAAGTAACCTTTACAAAAAAAAAATGTCGTACATATTTGTGAAAAAAACAAATGTGCTACCAGAATACCATGAGACAGATCATCTGTGAAAACATCAGGCTCCTCCATCTCCTCCTGGTCCTACTGCCAGCTGCAGAAATACCTAACAGGTTGGTCCATGTCACATCCTTCACAATAATACTTCTAAAAAAAAAAAAAAAAAAAAAAAAACTTGCCTGGAAACATAAATTTTATGTTTCCAGGCAAATTATGCTAAATTCATGGTGTGACCCGTATGGTCCCAAGCCAAGTCTTACACACAAGGAGGAGCAAGCAACTCAAAATCCAAGGAACAATCAAGTTCAAGATCATTTCTTTCTAATCACCATAGTAGTGGACTCAAAACAATTTCTTCTTGTTAGATAAAAAGCACAGTCCAACAATTGTCTTTAAAAGTCACCATGAGGGGCCACTTTTGGTACTGGGTGTCACTGATTGAGTTCCCCTTGCTGTATTGTCTCAGATTGGAGTGATCTGTCTGCAGTGTATTCCTCCTGCCTGCATAAAGTTGATCTCATGATGTCGTGGTACCACTCCACTCCTCAGGTGTGCCACACTGTCTACAGCCCGAATCAACTAGAAGAACAACAGGGAAATGCCAGCATTCACACGCCGCAACTCTGTTTGACAGTGTGTTTTCCAGCGGTAATCTCCAATCCAATCATCTTAGATTGAGATAAAGCGCTGCTCACAGGCGTGGGCAGAGGTTTCCCTTTGCCTTGATCATCTGTGCTGAGCCGTCTGTCCACCTCCTCTGGACTCTGCGCCCAGCGTGTGGGTTCCACTCACTCCTCATCCTGGAGTGCACCGGTCTCAGTCACCCACTATCCGTCCTGCTGCTCCTTCTGCCTTAGCTCCTTTTACCTGGCCTTAGACACCTGTATGAGCAGGTGTCTGCTCATACAGACACCTGTATGAGCAGCCGAATACTGCACTCCGCCTCCTTACTAGAAAACCAGACCTCAGTTCAGACCTTTTTGAGGAGTTTAAAGGGAAAGAAACTACAACACAATATAAACATGCAAAATACAACAAAAATCAAAAATACAAAAATTACTTTTCCCACTATGTAGCATATGTCACCCCGCCATCATTCATGGAGCAATATTCAAAAGATGGAGGCAAACATGACTGAAAGCGTACTGATAAAGAGGCGCTATGTGGGCTGTGTGCTTTTAATAGTTGTTTGCCAACTGCCATTGAAATCTGGTTGTATTTCTCTTTTGTTATAATTACACAAAATGTCTTTTTTTTTGGTTATTCGTATTGTTCCTTTCCTGACTGAAACACCTTTAAAACTCTGTCATTGTTTTAACCGTGTTACTTTAAGAATGGAAGCACCTCCTTTTTTATTTCTTCGTCTATGGTATTGTCTTTAAATTGTTTGCGCCCCATACGCCCTCCTGTTTTGTCGTCATGTCCTGCGGGAGAGATTTGTGCTATTTTTTATCTAAATACATCTAAATCCATTCAGTTTATTTATAGATCTATTTGTTTTGTATAGGACTTGCAGCAGGCAGTCTATAACACGGTTGTTTTCTGTTTGTTGTTCTCGTCAGGTATGTTGTGTAAAAAAGATTTGTTTTGCTTATTTAAAAGTTGTGAGACATGCTCTCCCCACCCTTTTGTCATGTTGCCCTGCAGGAGAGGACTTGGAGCTGACAGTCAATAACATGGTTGTTTTCTGTTTGTTGTTCTCGTCAGAATAAATCGAGAAACCATCCATTTAAAGACAAACAGTGTCACCGCCCTGATCATTCAATAATACCAGCACAATGCACAAAGGACCCGGTTACACCATTAAAACTAAGAAGAAGCTGGTCAGCTGATTTACACTCTGGACTGGACTGTATTTCACAGAATTAGCTGATATCTACGAGAAGGGAAGGATATACAGTAGTAGTGTTTTGGCTGCTACAGCTCCCGTACCCGCTGTTTCCTGGTTACACGGAGTTCAGTTCTGCGTCAACTTGCTTCTCCGCTCCACGCAGAAAGAATGAACCAATCAGCTTTCTGAAACACAGGCGTCTTCCCAAAAAATAAAGAACTCGAAGCTCAGTGCAAGGCTACGGAGCCCTTTAGGGAGACATAGGGAAAAATTCTTCTTTTGCTTTACCTCGCAATATTTTTGCGTTACCTCACAACAGGTTTGGATTCTCTAGCAATAATGTACTAATCAGTTCATGCAGCATAGTTGAATACTGTAAGCCTTTCTTACAGTGGCCATCACACGTTCTGCTATTATATAAAGTTTTTATAAGATTTTTCCATGCATCTTAATATATTTTTGTGAAATATCTGAAGTTTTATATCTTTTTCTTTAGGATAGAAATATACCACAAAATGATATAAACATAAACTTTCCATAAGTAGTAAAAAGAGAAAATAATATATCCAAACTGTTTGGATGTATTATTTCTATTTCTGAGTTATCACGGAGTAATAAGTCTTCTGACAGTTTTGATTGTGTCTTTTTTGTATTGGTAATCTGAATGGTTTAAAGGGCTGTTTTCATGTGCAGTTCCGTCGCAACCTTACACTTACATAAACATGCAGCGACTAATCAGTTTTCAATCAGTTTTTTGCACCAGAGTTAAGAATAAAAACATTTTCACTTATATATGTACATAATTGAAATTCTAAATTGACATTTGTAACTATATACAAAGTAGACCAGCAAATATTCCCTCACAAAACTTATTGTGAGGGAACACAAAAATATTGCGAGGGAACGCAACAGAACATTTTTTCTCCCTTGTCACCTAGAGGACTCTATACAAGGCCACCAAGATATGAAACAGGAGAAATTTTGTCCATTAATCGTTTTGTAAGCAACCAGTTGACTGGAGATACAGCTACTCAGAAACATAAAGAAGCTAGCTAGCTGCAGATAGTCACATCTAGTAACTCATAAACATTTAAATAAATCAGTGGAAGCGAGAGTTGAATGTACTTATTGCTCCATCTCCCAAATTCACATATTCCTTTCAGAAAAAAAAAAAACAACACTTCACTCATTGTAAAGCAATGAATGGCGGTTTTATATATTTTGTATTTTCCTTGATATATTAAACATATTGTCATTTCATATATATATTTTCCAGTGTAGTGACTTTCTAAAGGAAAGTAAAATAAAAATTCAAATACCACTCCACAAAACAAAAGAAAAGGAAAAAATGCATCTTTGTGGAATATCATTGTGATATCATTATTAAGGTATTTTGAAAAATTTATTGTGGCATCTTTTTTTGGCTATATCACCCATGCCTACCTCACACCCTTCTTACTGGTGCTTACCATCATTCAAGCTCAAGATTGCTGCAGCTATGTTAATGGCAAAACCTTATGTTACAGAAAACTTCCAGTCAATTCCTCTAGTTCTCAGCAGTCTCTGGTGTAAGGCGTGCTTATTCAAAATTTCAGACAAAGTTCACAGTTTTCGCAATACTTCCTGCTGCAGACTTAAAGTAGCCTAATGCTGTTCTCTTCAAGAAACAGATTCTGCCTCGAATGATGTCTAAAGCTATGTTCAGCAGGCACAAGTGACCCAAATCCACTGTTTTTTGCCCTAAATGGGACTCACATGACTTTTTCATGACACTCTGAATGTCCCAAATCCAATCTTTTTACGCCCAAAAAATCTGATCTGTGAAACTTCCATATGTAGTACAACATCAAATGTGTATCCAAAAGTTTTCAAAGTGCCTGCAGTCTGAAAGGTCATGTTGCATTTAACTCGATTTTTATATAATTGATGTGAAAAACGACTGATAGTTCAGACATGGCAAATTCTGAAGTAGACAATGGCTGAAAAATATATTTATGATGTTATTAAATACGCAGAATTAAGGGTTTCCAGTCATATTGCATCATTTTATAGTGCAATCAAGTAATTATGTCATCTTCAGTCAATTAAAAATGACTGGCATTAAACTGACTTTGCAATTTAATGCCTTGAAAATTAGGCAGTTTAATGCCTTAAAAGAGAACTCTAAGAAGTCGCTGCTCTTTCAGACACTGCCTTCAGCATATCATCACATCAACATCCCTCTTTTAAGCATTTTCAAACGTTCATTGGAGCACTGGACAGAGAAGTAGTTCCTATGATGAGGTCAGCAGATGTGCAGTTCCAAATTGCTGCAGATGTGCAGCAATTTGCTAATTGCTGCTAGTTTGAACGAGCTGAGCGGAAGAGGCACGGTGGATGGTGGTTTGTAACCATACATTAAGACAAAGATTTTTGTAACTGCAAAGGATGGATGGGATTTGTTCTTGAGCTTGGCATCTCTTCATGAGTACATGTTTTGTAAAGCACTGAGTCTGTTAGGTTCAGACAACCGAGGCCAAGACACACTCAATGAAGTAGTAACTAATTTAGCTTGTAAGCTAGCTCCTCATCCAACCCGCTTTTGCTCTTTATTATGTATCTTTGTTTAGGTGCGCTAAGTTAGTTTTTTTTTCTTTAATAAATAGCTGCACACACCTCAACATGATCATCAGATAACAAAATCACAAAGAAGACGCGTCTTCGGGGAGCACTGTGTGGACAGAAAAAAAGGCAGCCTCATCCCAGTGATGTGACTAACTGTTGCAACTCACATATATTCATACCTGGCTATGTCCAGGCGGTTCTTTCTGTCTGTGATGTCCTGACATCCGCCGTCAGGACGTGGACTATTACTGGATGTAGGGAGAAACAACAATGTCAGCTTTCTGCTCCGTAGTGCACTAAACATCCACCAGTAGTGTGTTCCTGATCGCTAACAGCCTGATGTTCTTAGGCAGGAGTTTTTTCACCCAACCAACTTCCTACATCCAGTGGATGATGCAGGTTGCTACAATCGATAGTAGCAATACAGGCACATCTGCTAGAAGAAAACACACCTAGTACAAGACTTTCATTCTATTGGCTGAGAGGTTGCCAGGCGACGGTGCCAAAAGGCGGCTCCAAAAGCAAGCAGAGAATGTTTCGTAAGCGAGCAGAGAGATCTGCAAAAGGGTGAGGAGAAAGGTATGAGCAAATGTTACAAGTTTTGAGAAGAAAGACATGAAGCTTTCAAAATATCAATATTCCTGCTTTCAAAATGAAAATGTAAGCAAAAGTATTAAAAGTTTTGAGAACAAAAGACATGGGATCCTGCTTTCAAGACTGAAAATGTGTGCTCTTGGATTATGGGAGAAAAATTACCCCATGCGTGGTCCCCAGACCACTGGGGACCACGGGTGCCCTCAAGTCATTCGGAAGGTGAACTTAGCTTACCAAAGGAATGTAGTTAAAAATAATGAGTTAGTGGTATAAAACCAGGTCACAACAGTGAAGTTATTTATCGGTAAATAAATACAATAGATAAATACAACTGATAGAAGTCGGTAAATAATTTTTATATTTTTTGTTGCAGAAGAGCATTTTTGTTTCTGCCAAAGCAATATGAATCTATTTTTTTCTTTTATTATGTTTCTAAATTACAGATAGCCCTAAAATGATGCTAATGCACATTTGTAGAGAAGAATGTCTTTTTTTATTTTCATGCATTTTATTTTCATGTTCTCATTGGAAAGTTTACAAACTACACTTAACTCAAATAACTCAAAACACCCTGGACTTGTTCATGGTTTTTGCCACTTCTCCTTAGCTAAGAGAATAATACTATCATTTCAGGTTGGACATATTTAGATGTTCTGTTATTGAGGGACACTTTCAAATTAGATGGTCCGTGAGTGTTTGTTAAATGGGTTAAGTGGTCCTCAGCCTGAAAAAGTTTGAGAAACACTGCTCTACATTAAAGAAAGGTCATTGTGCAAGGTGCTTTGAAAGGCGCTTTTGAGTAATTTTTTTGCAAAATTTTTAACAACCTCAAAATATATCAATTTCACACACACAGATCTGATGCGTCCACCAAGTTTGGTGAGTTCTGAGATATGTTTACGCCTCCAAAAGACCAATTCATTTCATAGAAGAATCATCATTGCTCTCGGTGAAGACAGACGTTTTTTTCCTCTGCTCCTTCCCTGCCCACGCTTGCCCTGCTTGCTCTGTTGTTGTCCTGTCTTTTTCTATATTTTTGGAGCCTTTCCTTGCACATCCTCCAAAGCTACAAATAATGGTTTTGCATTGAGATAACCAGTATCTCAATGCAATTGATCAAATTTTCTTGACAAGAAGACTGGACACAGGAACGCTCTCTTGTCCTGCAGGGACACACCTGGCGGGATACACCCTGGATTTATTCTTGATAACAGGATTTCTGCTGTTTGGAGCTTGCAGATACCTGGCTTATCGACAAATTTGTGATGGACTTGGCCAATCTAGCGAACACTCATACTGTTGGTGTGGACAAAGACGCAAGTTAGATGTGAGTCTTGCTGAGACTCGCAGCTCAGCTGAGGACTCCAAAACTCACTAACAGAATGGAATCGATTATTATTAAATTTATTTGATAGGGACAGACACACATCGACATAGACAAACTGAGCAAAACAGCAGTCCCATGTTTGCATCATAGTGCAATAACTAATTCGCAGCACTTATTCGTAGATGGGCTTTTAAACAGTACCTCCAAAAATTTGAAGTGATAATCACTTAAAATAGCACAACTAATGTTGATAACATATACAAACAAACAGTGAAACATAAAACATTAAAAATGGATACAGTTCTGTTTCTGACATAAGAGTTTTGTTTGTTTTTTGAACGTACTAAAACTGGTTACGGACTTTAAATCAACAGGAAGTGAATTCCAAACTGCAGATCCTCTCACGGGCAGAGCACTTTGAGCAACAATGGTTCTTCGGAAGGGGACCCTACAATTTCCATCTAAAGCCGCTTTAATAGATCTGCTATTGCCCTGCAGTCTCTGTAGGCAATCGCTTAATGGTGTAGGTGCATATCCGTTTAAACACTTAAAAATCAATTTCAAAAGATTATAATTTATAAAATTGGGAAAGTCCAAAATGCCGAATTTAGCCAAAATGTGACAATGATGGAATCTGATCGGCTTTCGATATAAAACCTTTAAAGCTCGATTATAGAGACTTGCTAATGGTCTGAGTATAGTTTGACTAGTCTGAAAGTCAGTAGCTCCATAGAAAAAATGTGAGAGGACCATTGAGTTCAAAAACATTTCTGCACAGTGAAGTTTTAAACAATTTCTAATAATTTTAGAACAGTTTATATTCGATCTAACAGTTTTGCTGATTTTATCAACATGGCCCCTAAAATTTAACTGACCATCCAAAATTGTTCCTAAATATTTTTCTTGTGATACTTGTTCAACAGGGTCTCATTGATCTGGATATTGAAGGACTGTAATGACGTCTTTATTGAAAAGCAAATGCATTTTGTTTTCTTTGTATTGAGAGTTAAACAAGAATCCTTTAGCCATGATGATAATCTCTGCAAGCTGTTCTGAAGTTTTTCACCAAATAATACTTCTTTTGTCCAATGTGTAAACAATAGTGTCATCAGCATACATTTGCAGGTTAACTTCAGGACAAATTTCAGGAAGACTGTTAACATACAAACTAAAAAGGACCGGACCTAAGATAGTTCCTTGTGGAATCCCTGTTACTATTTTGCAGAAGACAGATTTACTATTATTAATGACAACACATTGTTCACAACCTTTCAAATACGATTGAAACCAAGACAATGACCGTTCTAAGAAATTAAATGATGTAAGCCTTGAAATCAGTAAATTATGATTCACCACAACAAAAGCCTTTTTCAAGTCAAGGAAAACTGTACCAGTGATTTGTCCCCTGTCAAGTGATTTTTTTTTACTTTATCAAGCAGCAGACTTATAGCAGTCTCTGTGGAATGATTATGTCTGAAGCCAAACTGAAGAGGATGCAGAAGATTGTTACTTTCTAAATCCAATAGTAATTGTTCAAGAATAATTTTCTCCAGCACTTTTGACATGACCGGAACAAGACTTACTGGCCTGTAGTTGCTGATTTCATGGGGTCTTCCTGATTTAAAAATCTGTTTCACCAAAGCTTTTTTCCATGAATTGGGAAATTGCCCAGTTCTGATGGAAATATTAACTATGTGAGTTAAAGGTTCTACTAAAATATTGCTGTATTTTTTTTTTAAATATAGCGTCTAAATTATACATATCTTTTGCGTAAGAATTGCTTAAGCTATTGATAGCTTTTTGAACATCAGAGTAATGAATTTCCTTTATCTCAAACAAATCAGAATGCTTTTTGGTTGGTTTTGTACAGAGTACATCCTGTGGAGCTCGTAGGAACTTTGATGCTAAGTCTTTAATTAAAAAGAGGGAAAAAAATCATTAAACATTGCTGCTAGCTGAGCAGAATCAGTTATGATTTTTCCTGATACTGCAAGTTCATATTTGTAATTTGTATGTACATTGGGATTCAGTAAACTGTTTAATTGTTTCCAGATCGTCTTGCCATTCCCGCCTGTTTCTGATAAAACATTTATGTAATATTTTACATTAGATTTGTTCATTTCTTTAACTAGTCTATTCCTCAAACTTTAAAAAGTAGCCAATCTGTGGTCCTTTTATTTTTCAAGAAAAGATTTTAGGGCGTAGGCTCTCTTTTTCTTTAACAACCGAATGTCATCCGATACTCTCGGTAGCTGTATTTTTCTTCGTCCATTTGTTTGAGTTTTAAGAAATTTATTCATAGTATTACAAACATTGAGAATATATGTATTTCAGCAATCATTTATCTTATTCTGGGGTGAAACATCAACCCAAAAAACCCTTGCTAATTCGGCCTCAAATTTGGGTACATCCTTTCTTGGAATTTGTATTACAGTTTGTTTCTGTGTATTATAGCTACTGACAAAACAATTTCGAGGTAATTTTCTAACAATGAGAGTGATATTGTAGTCGGATAAGCCACTCACAAAATCTGAATGGTTTTGTGAGTGATTTGTCACTCACAAAATTCTATAACTCAAGTTATAGAATTTCATGATTTGACCAGGTTTATTTGAAAAAATTTAATCTATTAATGTTTGACTGTTTTTGGTGATACGAGAGGGACCATTGATTTACTGGTGAAAATTTAATTTTGCTGTCAGTTCTCTAAGTGTTTTTTGGGGCCTGCCCATAGCAGTGTATAGGGAGGGCAGTGACTGACTTGCGTGCACCCCCACAAAAGTGGTATCAAAACTTGCAGCTCGATGCCGAGAAGGGAGCTATTAGGAGAGTTATCACGGCGACATAAATCGCAAAAAACCACGCCCCAAAATCCCATTGCAGTCAATGGAGCGAGGAAAGAAAAATCCACGATTGAGGAATTTCTGTGTCTTCATGAATTCACGTATAAATGCCATTCAAATTTCACTTTGTAGATACTTCTGTGCTCTGTTAAGAAGTGAAGATAGCATGTCAATACGAATTACGGTTTGTCCACAATTTGTCTCTAAGCGACCCAAAGTTTTCGATTTTTTATAAAATTAGAGTGTAACTGCCGCTCCACTAGAGTGAGAGATGGAGTGGATTTTTGACCCCAAAACATTTTTTAACTCGCCCTCACACCCACAAATATCGCCCTATTGGCACCAAAGTCGGTCATGATATTGATACGCATGCCTGCTCCCGTAAAATGTTTTTGAAATTCGCTAGGGCTTACGGTTTTCTGTCAAGGTGCTTCAGAGCAAAGTCATGCGACAGGGTAAGCTAACGCTCTCAGCCATTGATTTCCATACATTTCAGAAAAATTTCAGAACTCAGCGCAAGCGCACACCATCTTTCTCTCATCGCTGTTATTACTGTGAGTGAGATAAAGATATGATTCGCGGTACTATCAGAGACGACAAATAGCTCTCTCATAAGCTTCGAACGGTTTTCGAATACGTATCACAGTTCCCGAGTGGGAAGGAGTTGTTCGGACTGCTTTTTTGAGTGAAACTGGCTGGTTCAAACAGTTAGAATTCTGTCTCCCCCTGAGTGTCTCACTCATAGCTGACAGATGGCAGAGAGGATTAATTACCATAGCAACAGAACACAGAGAAGGGCAAAGCTGCTGTTTAGGACTACAATCTCTATAGTTCTAATTATGGCGGAATACTTAGTTAAAACAGAGGGCTGAGCTGCCATGTAGAACTACAATGATGTTGGATTTCTGAGTTGCTACAAGGCTGAGCAGAATGATTTGGGCATTATATAACTGATTTTACCTAACCAATGTTACTAATAGGATTACACATGGAATTAGTGTTGCCATTTAAAATGAAGCTTACTGAAAATTTCAAAATAAAAGCCTCAATATTTATCTAGGCTACTACAGGCAATAACAATTAGCCTGTATTAGCTTTACCTCCCAGGTTATAGTGTGCTTCCTTGCAGAGCAAGACAGTGCATTAGCATTTTATCTAAAATAATCTTTTAGCTATTTTTTTACTTATTAGCTATGTTTAGTATACTAAATGGAGGAAGTTAATGTAAGACAACATGCCAGTGATACCCCACATGCTACTCACAGCAATCATGTTAACATTAGCATTTCAGATAATTTTAGGTTATGCATTAATTTTAACATACTGAATGGTGCAAGTCCATGTTAGTCAACAGTCTTGTGATTCTCCACATGCTACTCTGTAATTTTTTAGCTAAGCTTACCATTGATGCTAATTGATAGCATCAAAACGCTGGTTTCCAACCAATGGGCACACTTTGGCAGGCCCCAATTAATTTTCTTCTGGAATTTTCTAGTTTCAATTTATTGTTTATCCAGTTTATATTAAAATCTCCCAAAATGATTACTTCACTGTTGTATTTAAATCCTGTTAACAATTCTTTTATGTTATATAGAAAGTTGAGCAGCAACATGATGGAGGATTGTACACTACCACAATATTAAAATTCATATGAGGTGAAAGACAAAAATTTATACATACACATTCTATTGATATATGTTTATCTATAAATATCTCATTGACGTTAAATAAGTCTTAATGTAAATTAATACTCCCCCTCCTCACCCCACCAGGTTACATCAGTCATATTAGTTGGGATGTTATCAGCTACCCAAGTTTCACTTAGACATAAAGAATCCAAGTTAGATCCAATTAGCAATGTTCTAATTTCCTCACATTTGGGTATGAGTCTTCTTATATTTAAATGTCCTCCAAAGATACCTTTAGGTTTAAGAGCAGGGTCCCAGACCACTCTAGCATGATTAACAGTTTGAAAAAATAGACAATGTTTTTGTTTGTTTATTGCTGCTGTATGTAATGTCTTTAGCTTACGTCGGTCCGGTCTATGTCTCTTGGTCTTATTGAGATTGGCCATCAAGTTCTTACTTTCACTTCTTCGTAACAGTTCGTTGTTGATAATCCCAAAATTAGTATTCAGTGTGACCGGAAGGGCAATCCCAGGACCTCCATGATGAAAATGGTCAGTACAAACGTTTGTTGACAGTGTACTGGCGCCATAGGTTTTCTGAGTTGATATATCAGACACCGTAGCATGGTAGCAAGCCGCAGCTCTAGTCACCCACTAGTCACGCCGCGTTCACTACACAAAACAGTCTGATCAAACTGCTGTCCAATATGGTCTTGGATGTAAAACGCGCTCCGACACATCGCCGCCAACATCACAAGAGCCCCGATCTCCAGCAACCAGCCCTGGCTCGTTGGTAAGTAGCCCTTCGATACCAGCATCAGCGGATTTGTTTGGTCCTGGATTAAGCTGTACATCACCCACTAACAAGAGTAGGAAGGCCATATGTACTAATGTCAGTATCTCCTTCGAGCGGCTTGATTTTTTTAAGCATAGTTAGTCTGTAGATCGCATAACATACTGTAAAATGACCATGTCCAAAATAGTTCAGATGAATGGTGATTTCACCTTGAGAGTCCTGTCTTTGTTCAGTTTGAAGAAGGTGGTGTAGCAGAAATCCCACAACGAACAGAAGAAACAGTCGAGCCAGAAAGATTTTCAGAAAGTGAGGCCGCCTTCCTTGTCTGTTTAAGGCAAGCCTACCACAAGCAGTGTAGAGACTAGTGTAGGAAATCCATTGTTGGCTTGTATCTTTGTATTGTTGCTGGATCAATCCATCAGATAAGTTGTCTTTGCATTGTTGCTGAGTTGATCTGTCAAATTAATCCTTAGTTAGGATTATACTGGGTAAAAAGGCTTAAAAGTTAAAATTGTGGGAGGCAAACACGGAGCCCAACCAACCGTGTGTTGCCATCTTATGAAAGTACATTGAGGTGTTGGAGAAGTTGCTAGTTTCGGTTCAGTGGAACGGCCAAACTAATTTGAATAAATAGGAATTGAAATGTATCGGAGAGACTTTAGAGAAGATTGAAATTTATAATCTACCCGACCTAAGTCATTCTGTATCTGAATTGGCATTTCCCATGTTGCCTTGGAAGGGCTGCATATTTCCAATCTCCTTGTAGATATGTAAACATAATGCTCCTTCCACTTCACACCGTCTTGTTATCCATGTAGCAGTGGAGCTGAGCGCTCCCAAGGACATTCCTTGATAACAACATGTTATCGGACTTCTGCCAGGAGGCTGAGCAACGTGGTTTCATGGCTCTGTGATGTCACCACTTTCACTCATGTCTTTGTTTTGTCTGAATGTTGCTACATGCCCTAATGTGTCCTTTCCTCTTTTTATTTTACTTTGCTAGAAACTGTGGAGTACTCACAGTGATTCCTAGAAAAGGAATTAGCACAAACTTGGAATCCTGAGACTCTAATTTATTAGTCACTCTTTAGCTTATTTTTTAGAAACTGTAGAGTACTCACTAATTAGACCAATATTAGACTAATTTTTGGATTATTATGCAAAGAGACTCCTATTATTGCAACCTAGAAAAGGAATTAGAACAAACTTAGAATCCAGAAAAAAATCTTTCAGAACAGGAACACTTAGTTTTTATTATTACTTAGAAACTGTGAAGTACCCATTACTTTTACAAATTTAGCGCATAGTTAGAAAGTCTTGAGAATACTTATACTTATCTAGCAACCCAGAAGTCCAAAGGATACTTATACTTATTTAGCAACCCAGAACAGGGATTAGAACAAACTTAGAATCCAGAAAAAATATCTTGGCAACTACTTTTTAGACTCCTATTCTTCCAAACCAGAAAAGGAATTAGACCAGAGGATACTTACTTATACTTATCTAGCAACCCTGAATAGCAGTATCTAGAGTATTTATAGGGCTGCACAGTGGTGCAGTTGGTAGAGCTGTTGCCTTGCAGCAAGAAGGTTCTGGGTTCAATTCCCGGCCCGGGGTCTTTCTGCACGGAGTTTGCATGTTCTCCCTGTGCATGCGTGGGTTCTCTCCGGGTACTCCGGCTTCCTCCCACGGTCCAAAAACATGACTGTCAGGTTAATTGGCCTCTCCAAAT